>BTPG01000005.1:151894540-152015608 GCA_036245525.1 Semisulcospira habei | reverse complement strand
TATATATATATATATATATATATATTATATATATATATATATATATATATATATATATATATATATATATATATATATATATATGGGTCACTCTACAAAGCTGTGCAGCAAAAGTGTGACACCAACCATGAAAAAACAAACTCAATGGGATACTTATTTTTATCATTTTTCTTGAAGATGCATGTCCAAAGTATGATGTTTTGACAAAAAAAAGATAATATATATGTGTTTGCATGGATGTGGATGGTAAAGTTACGTGGTACGAAATTTGTTTGATGTAACACGGAAACCAAATACATGGAAATACTGTACAAAAATGAAAGTCAGGATCAAACAAGACGGTTTATTTTGGTTTAGAAACACTTCAAGACAAACCACCAAAAAAAAAAAAAAAAGCATAATAATGAGTTTTGGAAGCAAGCTTGTGCCAAGCACTTAGTGAAAATGAAAAGTCGCTCGGCAGCTCATTTAGTTTACCCACAAGAAGTTTTAAGATATGTAGATCATTTCTATGTAGTGAAACAATATAAGTAACATGCAGCAAATTCACTGACAAGAACATTTTGAAAATAGAGACTTTTGCAGGTGCTCAGGACCATTTGTTTTAAAAATGGTAGATGATGTAACATGGAAACCAACTTTCTTCATCAGTGAAATTAGTGAACTCTCATATGAAATGAAAGATAAATTTGCAGGGAATCATGACTCTGTAGTCTAGAAAAGCATGATATGAGAGACCAAACCTTAAAAATAGTGAAAATCTTTTATTATGTGCATAGTTTTGTAAAACGAGATGACAAAGTAACGATCTGAATCTTGAGGTTACATCAAACCCAAGAAAACATACTTAGATGTTTTATTTTAACAGCATCGGGATTCCGTAAATGTAGTGATGCTGAAGCACATTTTGAAAATAGAGACTTTTGCAGTTGCTCAGAACCATATGTTTTAAAAATGGTAGTTGATGTAACATAGAAACCAACTTTCTTCATCAGTGAAATTGGTGAACTCTCGTATGAAATGAAAGATAGGTTTGCAGGGAATCACGTCTCTGTAGTCTAGACTAAAAGCATGATAAGAGAGATCAACCATTAAAAATAGTTAAAATCCTTTATTATGTGTATAGTTTTGTATAACGAGATACCAAAGTAACTATCTGAAGTTTCAGGTTACATCAAACACCAGAAAACATACTTGGACATCTTATTTTAAAGGCATTGGGATTCTGTAAACGTAGTGATGCTGAATAGCAAAGTAACAAGAATGAACTTGCTGGCACAAGAAACAATAAAGGCCAGTAATATCTCTGTTTAATCGGAAAAATCACCATTTTCATGCGGTTGACATAACAAGAATCAAACATGTCGGACGGTCATTCGTATTCCGGTTACGTTCAACATAAGTGAGGACAATTACACTTCAAACGAAGTGTTTGAAAATAAATTCAACGAAAACAGTATTCCGTGGGCCATACATGACTACATAGTGGAATAATCAAGGTCGGAACAAGTCTATGGTGGTCTCATTTGAGTTTAGCAAGCGTCCGATCAGAATGAGTAAAAACCTGGGCTTGATCAAGGAGCAAAATTTCTGTACGATAAATCGTAATAAACGTCCTTCAAAGTCAATGCACAAGATAACAGTATCTAAATCTAAGTATACTGCATGATTTTGGACTTGTCAATAAGTTTGTACTTAAAGAAAGCTTATCTTGAAGGTTCGATACGGTTTGCTCTGTTTCGCGTAACACGCTCGGAAAAACGGAAGCGAAAAACAAAAACACACGTGGTTTTCTCTGTTCAAAGCAAGGGAAACAACGGTGTGTGCAAGTATCCTTCCGCGATACACATCGAAAACTAGGGCAAGAAAAAGTCCCCAAAAGTGAAGCGCTTAGTATTAATTGAGCTTGTTTTGTTCAGTTTGACGTAACATTCAAAACAGGAAACGAAAGCACACGTCCAACTTTGAAGCTCAAAATACAGGAAGGACAAAGCTTTTTACCAAACTATATACCCTTTTAAACATTCGAAACACATCCGCCATCTTGAAGAACGTGATTATACGAGTATTCATACGCCAGGCATGTCTGAATGGCAAAGTGTGTACTTTGGTTGGTTGTGGAAACGCGTGTTACGTCAATCATGAACTAAATTGTATCTTTATCAAGTGTTTTCTAAAATACTTTTCTGGTTGTAAGATCATAATGATCACTTACAGAAACTGTAAAAAAACAATATCATTACATATTTTTATATTTTAAACCATAAATGAAAGATCCGCAACACAAGACAGAAGAGGGGTTACAGCTATGTCACAATCGGGACCGCCATTTTCGTGCATCCTCACACACGTTCAGAATAATTAAACATCAAAAGACTTGATATTTTCCCATGCAGTTATCAGTACTATCTCTTTCATCACTCTGAAACAGAATAGTACCGTTCATTGAGTAAAGTAAATTAGCAGATGTTTTTTACAGCCAGTTGAAACTAGGCACCCCTTACGTTGCACAGTTTTGTAGAGTGACCCATATATATATATATATATATATATATCCCTTATGGGTAGGTCTGGATATTCTCCAGTGGATGGCGGGGCGCCTGGGGGTAGTCCCTACTGCTTTATGTAGTAGGTGTTCAGTGGAAGGCTCAAAATGATAGGTCTTTCATTCCTTCTCTCCCACTACCCTCTCCTTTCTAGAATTAGTGAGCGTTGCAGTCAGCTGATGTCCTGATGACAAATGCAAGCTTACCAGCCTGGAATTCCATGGCATTAGCATAGCATTCTTAGAATTGAATGAAAAATTACGTCCCTTGGAGCTAATCTGATTGAGTGCATTTTTTGGCTTTGGGTGACGCCTTTGTTAAAAGTAAAGAATATATATATATATATTATATATATATATATATATATATATATATATATATATATATATATATATATATATATATATATATATATATATATATATATATATATATATATATAGATATCTCGTGAGAATGAAATTTGCAGGTTTCTTTGTTTGCTTGCATCAAGCAGTGACTATTATGCATCAGTGGTAATGCACTAGTAACACCATTCTATTCTTTGCTATGCATTCTATAATGATTTTGTTCCAGTGCCATATAAACTGTCTCAGTATTGTGATGCAAGTTTTTTTGTTTGTTTCATCTTTGAAGCAACCTGTACTGACATAATGAGCCGGTCTTACCTTACTCTGTCCATACAAACCAGCAACTGTTTTATTTAGCCCATTTGACCCCACATGTTCATTTCCCAAATTTTGGAAGTGTTACTTAACGACTATATACCTGTTGCAGGGGATGGATTGACCATGATAATTAAGATCAGTGCCATATTTGCTTGGCACCTGAAGGTGCCAAGTAAATCTGGCATTGCCCTTAAATTATCATGGTCATTTCATCTCCTGCAACTGCTTTAATTATAGTCATTAAATAACACTTCTCCTACTGTATGGTGTTGGGACTAAATTGGTTAATGTTTATGAAATACTTTGAACTGTGATTATGTTTCTGTTCGGTCAAATTTACAGTCCTTCTAGAAACATCTTGTACATAGTACAAATGTTTCTTCAACTGAAAATGGCAAATGTTCAGAGATTTCAGCAATTTGTTTTGTGATCTTGTTTGTGGGTGGAGCTGATTTTTTTTTTTTACAGTTTTCACTCTGAACACGCATGGTTGATGTTAATAAGAATTGTTGGTTTCTATTTCAAGTTTGCTTAAGTTCTGAAATCCATTTTACGTGTTCACTTTTGTTCTTGAAAGTATTTGCTTAGCTCGATTCTTATGATACTGATTTCTTTAGCAAGAACTATAAATGTTCTACATGTACTTTTAATAATTTTAGTCTGCTGCTCGATCAGAACATCTGAACTATATTGAGATTTTGTCTGACATGATAACTAATGCTTTCACTTGTAAATGTGCCCAGCATATTTGTACCCTGTGAGTTGCTTCCTTAGTTTTGCACGGAGGCCATACCTGTTACCTGTAATGAGTTTTACACCCATCTTTCAAAAGTAATCTAGTGATTCTTGTACAACTTTATCTTCTTTTGTAAACGGTCACATTTGTGTTTCTCCTCAAAAAAGGATAGGCAGCTGAATCTCTATAGGCTGTAATTCCTGGTACAGAAGCAACACTTCCCATACGCCTGGGTGTGGATTCTACCAGAGTAACTCTCTGGGTACAGAGAAGTTAGGTGCATATACACTTGGTACACTTGTGGGTGAAACCACAGAACTCTTCACCATCAGCATAAATGGCAAAGATATAAGTTTATGTTGCAAACTTGAATGTTTAACCCCTGTGTGCATGCAGCTACTGGTGTTGTTTACAGTATCATATACAGTTGCTGAATGCATATAGGGGTTGAGGGTAATTTGAAAAAAATGCTGTTTAATTATTACATGTATTTGATTTTGTTGAGAAGTTGGCAACAACAGGTGTTTGACAGACTGTCAGAAATATGTAGAGAATGGGGATGCTATTTTCCTGCAGATATTTTAACCCTTTGGCTGTCGGTAGAGCTTTTTGTCAAGGTGATTCCTGCTTGATTTGTTGTGGTGTGAAAAAGGAAATAGAAATTGCAATACAAATATCTGACAAGCAAGGACATGTGTACTGGTGCTCTAAGTCAAATGTACCTATAGATTTTTGTATCCAAGAGTTCACTTTTGAGATATTTCTGTTAAACCCAGTAATCAAATCCTTTGATGTTGTGAACATTTTGCTAAACGCCACGTTTATAGAATTGGTTTGATTCTTGTGATTGTAATTAAGTGTTATTTTGCATTAGTTTTGTTACTTTGTTAGTGATATTTACATTAAAAATGTACATGAATACAAATTCTGTACAGAAAAACAAAACCCTTTTGCTTCTTCTCCCACTATTTTATTCACACATATATAAGTGTCACAATATGTGTGTGTTTGTCATTTAGCCCTGATACACTGGAGAAGGGTAGTGCAGGAGAAGAGTAGTGCCAGACTAGCTTGGCACCAAGCTAATCTGGCACTACCTTTGAATTATCATGGTTGATCCATCTCCTGTAACTGGGACATAGTTGTTAAGTGATACCTCTAACTTTGGGAAATGCGGCCTTGGGGTTTAGACGGGTTAAGGAAGAAAGATGACAATGTGTGTTGATTTGTGATTTTGGACCACATTTTCTCTCACCTGTATGGTTCAGATCCACAGACCAGAGACCAGTACGTACCCTTGAACAGTCAGTTTATAGCAAAACCAACATGTGCAACAAGAATAACCCCTCCCTCCCCCCCCCCCCCCCCCCCCCCCCCCCCCCCCGGGGGAGCTGGGTGGCTCGGTGGTAAAAGCGTTTGCCTCCAGACCAAAAAAGGTCCCGGGTTCGAATCCAGCTTGGGTCAAAATTTGCTCAGACCCTTTTTCGTTGTCCCCGTCTTTGAAATCACCCTCGTGGTGGACAAAAGACGTTAAGCCCTAAACATTTAACATTTTTTTTCCCTCCCCCCCCCCCCCACCCCTCCCCCCACACATACTGAAAAAAAAAACACCAAGCAAACAACGCAAACAAAAACAATGGGATACATATGCAGTCTTGCCACGCTGAAACAGATGCACTTGCAAGTTTGATTACAAGTACTTTTCCTTTACCTGAAAAAGGAACACGAGCAATATTTATGGCTTCATGATTTCCTATATAGGGCTCAGGAAGCTGACGTCATCACACTAGTTGTGGCAGCCATCTTGAGAGGATTCGCAATAAGGCCCTCAGTAGGGAAATCACTGTCGGGACAATGTAAGGAAAGTCCTGATGTGCTATAGGCAATAACAGCAAGTCTTGCCATCACCGTAGGAAACCGCTAAGGGAGAAACATGAAGAAAAACGTGTTGAAACGCTACTTTACAACTTTTACCATCAGAGCATAGGTACATGTCCATCAGTACCAGGAACAGCAGATTCCGCAACAGTTTTTTCCCTCTAGGTCATGTTTCATATTCAAATTGGGCAGTTCAGGCAGTTAGAGGACCGGTGTTTTTAAAATAATTTTTGCCTTGTTTGAAATTTTGTGGTAGGGCTGAATGTTGGAAATTTCTGGTTAGATGAGAGGAAACATGTTTGGTGCTTTGATTCACACCATCCTGAGCTTATCCAGTGGACAATTGTGGGCCTATGTTGAGTTGCCGTTGACGTAGTGATTTGAGGGGCAAGCTGATTTCAGCTGTGCTTGGGTGTGGGGTTGGTAAAGAATCGGGTTCATAGCCTAGAAATGAGACTGTCAATGTGTCGGGTTTTTTATTTTTTATTTTGTGCATGGCAAATGTGCAGCTGGTGGGCAGTAGTGTTTTTTAGGGTATTGAAAAATTAGGGGATGACTGGGACTGACTAAGGCTAAGAGACTGGACAGTACAGAAATGGCAGTGTTCTTTGGCCTCTAGCTGTTCGTGCTTTCTTGATCATCAGCTGGACTGATTGGAAAGAGCGCAAGCGGCGAGTGAGAACTTGTCAGAATGTGTACAGTCAGCTTATAACTGAATCAGTGAGGTGTGCCCATTCGCCGTGTTTAATACTAGTGGCATGAAAATCATATTTAGAGTTTACTCTCTGTGTGTGTATATTATTTTAGTCTTAGTAACTGACATCAAGAGGTCAAATTCCAATGTTTTTATTGTTTTTTTTACATGGAAACATATGGCAATAAACTATCTTATCCTATCTTATCTGAAGACTTGCTCCATCCTCTTAAGGTTGTAGGACACACCTGTTTCGCGCATCTTTTCTGCGCATTTAGATACCGCTTCTTGCGTCTGCCGTGACCTGAGACTAGAGGTCACCGAAAAAAAATGCCGTACGGCAAGTCGTATTGCAAACAAGCTCAATTTATCGATAATTGACAAAAGATATATACTGTCTGAAATAGGTGTGTAAGCTGACTGTTTCTATGCATAAAATGTTGTGTTTCCTCAGAAATAAGATACTTTTGCATAAGTTGCGACAAGTCATCGAGCGTCAGTAGTAACGCATAACCATTTCTCAGAAGAAGAAAAAAAAATGAACGGGCCGTATACGTGGCAGCCAGGAAAACAACAAAATCTTCAGACAAGGTAAAGTTTTATGCACCGCCGTGAGATGTCACCTGCACGGCGTAAAACCCCAATAGCTAACTGTCCTTTTATGCATGGAAATTCAGTTACAGCCTACCTGCAATGAAGAAGACTACATTTTATTGTGGGTTGACAGGGGCATGCATTCCATGTATGTCAGTCACCACCTAGAAGTAGAACATTTCCATACATTCTCAGAGAGCCTTTACTAATACAGTGGAAGGAATGTAGTCCACATTGTAGTGATATTAAACCAGTGCCAGTGCTTATTATTTAGGAAAACATACTGTGTGTAGTTAAAAGTCCTGCTAAGGGAGAATTTTGCATTACTAACTCAGTAACTGCTTTCAGTACTTAGTAACTTAGTTTTCTCATCCATTCTCTGTCTTATGAAGGCTATATTACAGATTAGGAGATAGGTCCAGCATTTTTTTAGTTCAAGGATGGTGCCCGAATAGCTTGGCGGATGAGACGCCAATGATTCATGTAGCGACATGATTTATTATTAGCTCCGCATTCGTACTTGACATGCATACAAAACCTTCTGTTCAAGTGCCATAATGATCAACACGATTGATTGTGGGCGTATACGGCAAGACAAGACCACCCTTGAACTATCATAGTCACATTTATTTCAAGCAGTGGGTGTATCAGGATTAAAAGGGTTACCTAGTAAAACGCTACTTTGACTGAAACCCTAATATTTGTTAACTACCATTTTGGATGACCGTAGAATGTGTGAAAAATACAAATTTGACTAGTACAAAAGCAAGCCTTTATCATATATGTTGAGACTCGTGACACTTATTTCAGCTACCTTTTGGAAAGTTCACACAGGTTGTGAATCAGTTATGCGCATGAGGCGTACAGACGTGACTTTGCCATTGTTGTTTGTTCTTTGCGGTTTACACAGTTTTTGTCGCATTTATTTTGAAAGTAATAATCTGCCCCTGCATTTCATTCACGCAAAGTGAAATTGTCATGCTGCCGAACAACACAGTAATAATCATGTATTTCATTTCAGGCTAATACTGCTGTTGACCTCTCGCTGTGGAGTCTCAGTACTTTCACCCAGAGTACATACTTGCAAACAAGCGCAGAAGTATGACGTCTACACCAACTGACCAAGGTCACACTCACAGCGCAAGTGAAGTGAGGAAAGGTGACACTTATTCTCCTGGACTCAAGGTAAATCATACCAGTAGATCTGTGATGAGAATCAGGTGCAGAACACAACACAACTATGGTGTGAATGAACACATCATACTGTAATGCCTTCTTTCATTTCAAGATATTTTTTCTCCAATACTATTCACAACTGTACATAAGCCAGCCCTTTACTTATGCTTAGACGCATGGCACTTAAATTTCAGTCACCTTTTGGAAAGGTCACACAGTTCAGATTAAGAAAATGATCAGTTTTAAATGCACACGAGCGATCCAGGCTTCACCATTCTTGTTTGTGGTGTTCACAGTTTATTTCACATTAGTTTGAAGGTAGTAATGTGTAAACTAAATGTAGGGACGAATTGGGGGGGGGGGGGGGGGGGGGACACCCCCCCACCGGCCCCGAATTGTGCATGGCCCCACGAGCTCCTTAGCATCCGCGTTATCGCGGAATTGTTTATATTACAGCGTTCTAAATGAACTTTAGAATTTTTTAGTGTGTTTACGGGTCCCGCATTTTTTGGGAAACAATAGGCGCACAGGCCTCTTTTCGTGTTTGTCCTTGCTAAACTACAACATTCTCAGAGAGAAAAAGAGAGATGAAATGAAACTTTATATTAAGAGAGAGAGAAAACAACAGCCTAGTGATAATAATGTGTAAAATGGTTATAACTAAATAGTGTATACACGGCCAAGTGAAGACACAGTCGTACTATCCGTGAACTGAAAAACTCGAAAAGCTTTTGGTCAGGGAGTCGCAGGAGCAAAAAAGGAGGGGAGGAAATACGGTCCCGGCTGGTTTGATATGTGCCAGATATCTCTCACGACAGCTTGATGATAACTCATTAACTGACTCGCACTCATACTTGCCGGAATTCAGGGACCTTTTTTTTCTCTGTCCGTTGAGTTATAGACTGTATAACAAAGTCCCTGTTTGTGGAGTTTGGAACCGACCCACCCTGAAATAAGATCAGAAGTGAAATTGCCATGCTGCCGAATAACACGATAATAAACATGTATTTCATTTCAGGTCAGTGCTGCTGTTGACGTCTCACTGCAGAGTCACGCCCAGAGGGTATACTTGCAAACAAGCACAGAAGTATGATGCCTACACCAAGAAGAGGCAAGAGCTAGTCAGGTCATGTTTGCTCAAAGGAGAAGGCCACAGCTAAAAGCAGGCAATTCCAGTTCCAGCGGATCAACTAAAGTGAGAGAAGGCACCACTTATTGTCCTGGACTCGAGGTAAAGCATACCGATTGATTTGTGAATAGAATCAGGTTCATAACAAAACACAACTGGTTGGGATAAACACATCACACTGTAATGCTTTCTTTTATGTTGAAGATGGTGTAGTAGTAGTACCAGCATTCTCAACAACACTGAATGCTAAAATCACTTGCTGTCAACAAGTGGCACCATATTGCATTTGATTTAAAAACTAGAGGGTTGGGCAAGTCTCTAAATACTGTCATTTTCTTTAATAAGCACTTAGTGCATACAAAAAGACTAGAAAAATCTGAATACTACCCATTTGGTCCAGTGTGTGCTGTTGCTAAACAGCAATGCGTTGTGTCCTGTTTGAGACAATTTCTGCAAGTTACACTTTGAATATTGATGCTGATTCTAGATATATGTATACACCCTTTGTGGTCATTTCAAGCTCAATGGCGTCTAATTTTTGGCGCAAGTGTGATAGCAAAAGTAAGTGTTTGTAATGGGTCGTCCGTCAACTGTCTGTTACCTGTGGGCAACTTTAACATTGGCATTTCCTCGAAGACTATGCAAGCCTCAGACTTCAAACTTGGCACAAGGGTACTTTGTGGTAAAATAATTCTAAACATACCAATTTCTGTGACCTTTCAAAGGTCATCTCAAGTAGTATTTTCAACTTCAAACTCAAACTTGCTATGGAGATACCACATGATAAGGGTGACAAAAGTTAGTTTCGGGTAGAGTTGTAGTTTTTATCAATGTTTTTGCAAACTTTTCAATAAAATTTGGCATGATGATAACACTTTTCTGTGCTACTAATGTAATCAGCCCCTCACAAAGGTCAAGGGTCACAGAGGGTTGACAAATGTGTGAAAAATGAAGGGATTTGGAAAAATACTCAGGTTTCACTGACAAAATCCAGCCCTATACTTATGTTTAGACACTTTCAGAGACCTGTTGGAGGAGTCAAGCCAAGGTAAAAAAGGACAGACATATTATGTGGATTGGTCATACACGTGAACCATAAGGACATTGCCTTTCTTGTTCATGTTCTGACTACTGTCATATTATGCATGTATGTACTTTGTATAAATACTTGCAAATATGCACGCAATATGTGCATGTCAGAACTTTTTTTGATACAAAATTATCTTTTGCAGGTTGCGAAAGATGAGGGAATAAGAGTTCAGCGGGTACATCTCTCCGCGATGGCCAACCGACGAGAAGGCAAAGGCAGTGAACTGATTGTCCTGTGTAGGAGGGCAGACGTCCTGTTATTTTGATGTCCATCCACCAAGCTGGCCACTATGTCAAGGTTTTGGACAGTCACATCATTCGCAATGCAGCAAAAGCCTGTGCCTTACTGCCTGAGCTGATGCATAGCCATATATTAGGAGCAGGGCAAGCAGGCTTTAGGCCTGGCTATTCAACTGCAGACACAACAGCAGTGGGGCAGTGACAACAAAGTGACAATGACAAAACTCGAGAAAATAGAAATAAAGAGGGAGTGTTTCCATAAGCCCGACATAGAATCAGCGGGGCGACAAAATTGTAACGTGCAGTCGAGCAGTTCAGGGGCTATTGTACAGTGATGGGGGTGTGCTTTGTGTGTTTTCATATAACAATGTGACAAAGCGATTTGACACCCATGTTGTAATTTGTAGTGCAGTAAAAAGGTGAAAAATATCTATTTTGACCAAAAAGATGTTTTCTCAAGTATACACAACTTCAAACCCAGACTTGGTACAAGGTGGTAAGAACTTTTCATGCATACTAATTTCGTATGCATGAAAGGTCAAGGGTCACAAGAAATCGGGAAATAGGTACAAGATATCCATATATTGCCCAAAGATTTTTTTTCTCAAGTATTCCTAACTGTAACCCTAAACTTGGTAAAGAGATACATGATGGTAAGACCTTCCTATACATATTTATTTGGATGACCCCCTCAGAAAAGTTACTTTTTGTCACTCTCCTGTCATGTCGCGATTTGGAAATGCAGCTTAATATGTATTAGTTTTTGATTATCCAAAGAAAACCCCTTTACTGACAATGTGTTCATTTTTCGAAGACATTTCATCATATGAACAGGTCTTTATTGTGACAAGTTCCTAAATGCTGGCATACATCAGTCATTCAAAATATGTACTCCACAGCTGACACTTATGGGGTAGGAAACAGTGGTACAGATAGATTTTGTGCAGCATCAGTGTGAGACAAGGAGAAAACTTATCACTGCTCCGCTTTGCATGATTCAAAATGATATACAGGGCTCATTCTGAAAATGGTCAGTGGCCTCAGAGTATAAAACCCATGGGTCCTTTCTGAAGAGGGGATGTGCGGAAATATAGAAACATGGGGATGTATATTTATGTCATTAAACCCTCAGCTTAAAATGTTGTGCAAATGTGGACTTGCTCAATGAAAAACGCAATACTTCTCAAGAGTGAGTTGACCATGCAGTTTTTGCATTACCCTCCAGCTGTCACAGCAGATTTAAGTGGTTGGGTGATAATATATGATATGTACTGTACTTTGTGTTTGTTTTATTTTTTCTTCCACTGTCAATCTTTGACTTTCAGCTGTGTGGCTTTACTTATCGTATCAGAATTGCTAACCACATGGTTCATTTCACAAGTTTTACAGATTTACTGTACATGACGCACGCCTGCAAACAGAATGATCTGACTATGATCCGTGTCCATTTGTGATTTGTGCTAAGGAACATGTGTACAGTGTAGTAATAAGGATAATATTTCATTTCTGAGCACATTCATGTAAGTTCTTTTGTGATATTTTTCATGCCCCAGCGGGTCCAAAATTAAATAAAGTAAACTGATGCCAACATTGTGTACAGGGTCCTATGCAGCAATCAGTTGTGACATGATAGCCTGCACCATGTTGAGTTTTTGGAGAGCAGCAATGGTATTGCTTGGATTACGGGCCAGCATGGTGCAGACTCTGTTGTAGACACTTTGCCAGCGTTATATGGTCGATTTTGTATCAAGAGCAGTACAGGTATTGTTTGGTGTGGATGCCTATATTATGCAGCCTAGGTGACACAGTGCATTGTACCCTTGTTATTCAGTTGTTATGGTATTTTGTGTTGACATCAGCATTGTGCAGTGCAAGTTATGGGGCTTGAGACTGCATTTCACTTTGTTGTGCTGCAATTGGACACAGTGTGGTACTGGTAACAGTATTGTTTGATTTTCATGCCAACATTGTGCACAGTATCTGTGTAATGTAGTTTGGTACTGCATTTCACTGTTATTATGTTGTGGGATGTGCAATGTTGAATTATATCAGGACTACAGTGATGGTACATGGTCTCTCTCTCTCTCCCCCTCCCTCTCCCTCTCTCTCTATATATATATGAGCAAAATAATATATGTAGTGGAAGGCTCTAAATGATAAGTCTGTCATTCCTTCTCTCCTATCCCCCTTCTTTTATATACTGTGCAGTTGGCTCCCAAATAAATACCTCATGAGCAAGTGGTTGCCGGTGTCGGTCTCCGTTGGCATGCACACAACTAAAAATGACATCAGCTCCACTTTTCTCCCAAATAGCTTGTATACAGTCAGCACTTTGTCAATGTAAATGTGAATAATGTTACATGTAGTTGAAATATGTTCTGCAGTAAAGCTGTATTTTGAGGGGGAGCTGGGTGACTCGGTATTAGTGTAGTGTTTTTGTTTCCTTATAATTTGTAACCAAAAACTGCTGGGAAACTGAGATTCAGCTAGAGAGATAGGTACATCCACTACCAATCTGTTTACAAACATCTTTCAACCAGAGATGTTCATCGACCTGCTTTCACGGAGACACCAAAGGAGCATGTAGCATTTCTTGCAGCAGGTATATTAAAACAAATTCACATCAATTAATATTTGTAGATGCCAGTAAAAATTATTTTAAAAAAACTGTCTGTGACACTCTTTGGTGTGCTTTTTCATCAGTGAAGCTGTGAATGATTGAATGAATGTAAACATGCTCACACAATGCCTGGCTGAAAAAAATGAATGAACAAATGTACCGAGGTAACCAGTGTGCATTTTTATCCAAAACTGAATCCGGTTGTTTGGTTTATGGTTTAACATTCACATTACCACAGTGATGATAATCGCATATTTAAAAAAAAAAAAAAAAAAAAAAAAAACCGCGTTAATTTTTTTATTTTTTTTTTGCTTAGCGAAGTAGAAACTGTATGGGTTTCATATGTGAGCAGGAGAAAAAAACATCGCCATCTACGGGACTCGAACCCTGGTCACTGTGTGGCACAGAAAAGTACCTTACCACTGCACTAACTAAATTACCAAGAAACAGCTCGTGCATTTAATTACTTATAGATAAACGTTTTCATCCCGTATCTGCCGTTGTTGTTTGTTCCAGTTTACCGTCACAAATAGTAATCGAGGACTAGCAGTTTGGGCGTAGTTTGCAACAGTTTGGGCTTAGGTTTTCCCTTGTAAGTTTGGCATAGTCGTTTTCCCTTACCGGCTACGGCGGAGATATGATCTGCCGGAAGTCGGACATCGCTTGTATCCCTTATTGAATACGCACTCGAAAACGACCCAAAGTGCCCAATTTTGTGCGGGACCCCATATTTTCTTCATAATCAATGTGATAGTTATAACATAAAGTACGACTTTATCGAATAAAAAGGGCCTGAGCAATTGCCCAACATTGCAAACACTTGTAATGTTATTGATAACATCCGGGCAATTTGCGAATTTACAACATACATTTTTTTAGATTTCACTTAGAATTCCAATTATCAGAACACACTTTTTTTACGAGAAAATACTAACATACTTTATGAAGTGACCGAAATGTTTCTTTATCATTTTAACACACTATTCGATAAATTTTTATTGTGTTCTGAAATCGGCTATTTTGCGTGTTTTTTCCCGTGGGGTACCTCAGAAAAACGGCTGTAACTTACAAATATGCCCGGGACCATGGGTCTTTCAGGGTGGCAATAGCCTCCAGACTCAATAAGGCTCTCAAAAAACCCTATAAGCGGCAGTTTTCAATTAAAAAATGTAGGTATAGTATACAACCTTAAGATGGTGGCTGACGCGCCGACTGACGCTGCTAGGCAACGCGGGGAACTTCCCGAGTCCTCTAGCTACTTTGTGGCCAGATTTTCAACCTCTTCTCACTTATGCGCTCAGCGTTTCAATGTTATGTGCTTTGTGACAACATAAATGGTCGTATGATGTAATCTGATCTAATATATGGGACGTCACCAATCTGCACGTCCACCTCCCCCCCCCCTCCCAACACGCACACCAGAAGTGTTCCTCTCGCTCTCTCTCTGTATATATATATATATATATATATATATATATATATATATATATATATATATATATATATATATATATATATATATATATATATACACACACACACACACACACACACACACACACAACCGTGACCTAATCAACGTCAGTCACAACTTCCCCATTCCCATCCCTGAAAACAAGGCAGCATTCGCGCAACGCATACACGTGTTTACCAGTTCTTGAGCTAAGTCCCATAATATAATATAATATAATATAATATATCTATTAGTCATATTCATTAGCCACTGCAAGTACAGGAATACGGGGCTTGGGCAACGTGTTGCACTAGACAAAACGAGAGATTAAAATTATATATCTCAGTTTCTCAAAGGGAGGAAGTGATGGTGTTCAGCCTGTGATTGGACTGACACCCGGATGTCACAGGGTTCGCCACGTGTGCTCATTTCACCCACAAACTTTTACTCCGCAGTGCCTCTCAGTCTTTGTACTGTGTGTACGAAGAGGGCTGGAAGAACCAGTGAGGTTTCGCCGAGGGCGAAACTTGGTGGTCAATTGTTTTAGAGGCCAACAGGTGGCGAAAATAGCTAGGTGTTTAGCAGTATTAGACCCAGCTTGGCCGCCCGGCATTTACTGCTGTTGTCATCCATATTTCGCTTCACCGTGATCTGTGCCTGCCTGAGCCAGCATAAACCGGGAAATTCAACTCTTGGTGTTCGACGCAGTTTCTCTAACAGACACACGCGTTTTGCTGTACATCTTGCAGATTCTGAAGCTGTAAGTACAAACAGAATGTATTTAAAATGTACATTGATAGTTCACGGTGTGAAATGCTCGTCAAAATGGCCTGCATAGGGTTTCTTTGTCTTCAAACACACACAGATGAGGATCTAGGACGTCTGTGTTACGTTTTTACTCTGTCACTGTCAGTCTGTGTGAACAGTAAATGGGTCCAAAATCATGCAGTATACTTAGATTTAGATACTGTTGTCTTGTGCATAAACTTTCAAAGACGTTTATTACGATTTTTACAATTTATCGTTCAGAAACTTTGCTCCTTGATCAAGCCCAGTTTTTACTCATTCTGATCCGACGCTCGCTAAGCTCAAATGAGACCACCGTAGACATGTTCCGACTTTGATCATTCCACTATGTAGTCATGTTTGGCCCATGGAATACTGTTTTCGTTAAATTTATTTTCATGTTGAGAGTCCTTAGTTACTGAAATACAATGTGCCACCACCGTTCTGTTTTTGCCAGGCAAAATGGGTCGCCGAAAGAGCTCAAAGAAACCCCCACCCAAGCGAAAGAATGTTGAGCCACTGGAAACTCTTTTCAACTGTCCTTTCTGTAACCACGTCAAGTCATGTGAAGTCAAAATGTAAGTATTTTACCTTTTTCAGATTGGTGCCAAAATGAGTTGCTTACTTACATGGACACCTTTAATTTTATATTATTCTGAATCTTATTTACTCATGAATGCATTTGACTAAGTGCCAAAAGGTGGTCTCCTGATTTGGGACAAAGGGGTAAATAATTCAAGTTTGTCTCACAGAGTTGTCTTTTTTACCATCAGATATCTTTCAATACCAAGCAAGATTCTGCAATAGGAAAAGATAATTGAAGGTTTGGTTTGTGAGATATTGTAGTTTAAATGGTAAAATGCCTGTCATGTCGCGTGTCAAACATTACAACACAAATAGTTGATCAAGTAGACAATTCAAGGGATGTTGGCAACAAAACATTTTTTCCTTTAAAGACTGGCCTGCATCTACATTATAATCATATTTTGTTGTGATGTTCACATTCTAAAATACTTTATTGCATATTCAGTGTTGTAAGGTTTGACACACGACACCGACTAAATTGTTTACAATTTGTCTGCAAGTCTATTTTAACTTTTTATTCGTAAAATAACATTGTACCACATCCATACAAACAAAACAAGACCAGGTGTATTGTATTTGCAAACAGAGATTCATTAATATTTAGAAAATAGTGCATTTCCTGCTGATGTTGTAATGTTGACGTTTGACACTGACTGGACCATAAACATGCTGTAAAAGGTCCTGGCAAAAAAAAAAAAAGAATCAAATCAAAGTACGAGCATTTTGGCAAGCTGAGCTAAACTTGCAACATTATCTTCTTGCAAGAAAATTTCACTAGCACAGCTCAGAGATACTGCAACAGCCATCTATAATGTCGAGCGTCAAATTTACAACAACAGAGTCGGGTCATACATCAACATTTCTACACATGCCGCCTCTGTTGTACTAAAGTAACACCGCCATTTTGTCACTCTAACGTAACTACGTATTTGGGTCACTCTACAAAGTTGTGCAACGTAAGGGGTGCCTACTTTCAACTGGCTGTAAAAAAAATCAGCTAAGTTACTTTACTCAATGAACAGTACTATTCTGTTTCAGAGTGATGAAAGAGATAGTATTGATAACTGCATGGGAAAATATCAAGTCTTTTAATATTTAATTAGTCTGAATGTGTGTGAGGATGCACGAAAATGGCGGTCCCAATTGTGACATAGCTGTAACCCTTCTTCTGTCTTGTGTTGCGGATCTTTCATTTATGGTATAAAATATAAAAATATGTAATCATATTGTTATTTATAGTTGTTGTAAGTGATCCTTATGATCTTACAACCAGAAAAATCTTTTAGAATGCACTTTATAAGGATACAATTTAGTTCATGATTGACGTAACATGCGTTTCCACAACCAACCAAAGTACACACTTTGCCATTCAGACATGCCTGGCGTATGAATACTCGTATAATCACGTTTTTCAAGATGGCGGATGTGTTTCGAATATGTTTAAAAGGGTATATAGTTTGGTAAAAGCTTTGTCCGTCCTGTATTTTGAGCTTAAAGATGGACTTGTGCTTTCGTTTCCTGTTTTGAATGTTACGTCAAACTGAACAAAACAAGCTCAATTAATACTAAGCACAGCACTTTTGGGGGCTTTTTCTTGCCCTAGTTTTCGATGTGTATCGCGGAAGGATATTTGCACACAACGTTGCTTCCCTTGCTTTGAACAGAGAAAGCCACGTGTGTTTTTGTTTTCGCTTCCGTTTTTTCCGGGTGTGTTACGCGAAACAGAGAAAGCCATATCAAACCTTCAAGACACGCTCTCTTTAAGTACAAACTTATTGATGAGTCCAAAATCATGCAGTATACTTAGATTTAGATACTGTTATCTTGTGCATTGACTTTGAAGGACGTTTATTACGATTTTTACGATTTATCGTACAGAAATTTTGCTCCTCGATCAAGCCCAGGTTTTACTCATTCTGATCCGACGCTTGCTAAGCTCAAATGAAACCACCATAGACTTGTTCCGACTTTGATCATTCCACTATGTAGTTATGTTTGGCCCATGGAATACTGTTTTCAATGAATTTATTTTCAAACACTTCGTTTGAAGTGTAATTGTTCTCACTTATGTTAAACGCAACCGGAAACCAAATGACCGTCCGACATGTTTGATTCTTGTTACATCAACCACATGAAAATGGTGATTATTCCAATTAAACAGAGATATTACTGGCCTGTATTGTTTCTTGTGCCAGTAAGTTCATTATTGTTACTTTGCTATTCAGCATCACTACATTTACCGAATCCCAATGCCATTAAAATAAGATGTCTAAGTATGTTTTCCGGTGTTTGATGTAACCTGAAGCTTCACATAGTTACTTTAGCATCTCGTTATACAAAACTATGCACATGATAAAGGATTTTAACTATTTTTAATAGTTGGTCTCTCTTAGCATGCTTTTCTAGACTACAGAATCATGATTCAATCCAAACTTATCTTTCATTTCATATGAGAGTTCACTAATTTCTAAGATGAAGAAAGTTGGTTTCCATGTTACATCAACTACCATTTTTAAAACATATGGTCCTGAGCAACTGCAAAAGTCTCAATTTTCAAAATGTGCTTCAGCATCACTACATTTATGGAATTCTGATGCTGTTAAAATAAGACATCTAAGTATGTTTTCTTTGGTTTGATGTAACCTCAAGATTCAGATCGTTACTTTGGCATCTCGTTATACAAAACTATGCACATAATTAAGGATTTTCACTATTTTTAAGGTTTGGTCTCTCATATCATGCTTTTCTAGACTACAGAGTCATGATTCCCTGCAAACTTATCTTTCATTTCATATAAGAGTTCACTAATTTCTAAGATGAAGAAAGTTGGTTTCCATGTTACATCAACTACCATTTTTAAAACATATGGTCCTGAGCAATTGCAAAAGTCTCTATTTTCAAAATGTTCTTGTCAGTGAATTTGCTGCATGTTACTTATGTTGTTTCACTACATAGAAATGATCTACATATCTTAAATCTTCTTGTGGGTAAACTAAATGATCTGCCGAGCGACTTTTCATTTTCACTAAGTGCTTGGCACAAGCTTGCTTCCAAAACTGTCATTATTATGCTTTTTTTTTGTTGGGTGGTTTGTCTTGAAGTGTTTCTAAAACAAAATAAACTGTCTTGTTTGATCCTGCCTTTCATTTTTGTACAGTATTTCCATTTATTTGGTTTCCGTGTTACATCAAACAAATTTCGTACCACGTAACTTTACCATCCACATCCATGCAAACACATTTATATATTATCTTTTTTTTGTCATAACATCATACTTTGGGCATGCATCTCCAAGAAAAATGATAAAAATAAGTATCCCATTGAGTTTGTTTTTTCATGGTTGGTGTCACACTTTTGCTGCACAGCTTTGTAGAGTGACCCATTTCCAAGTTGTGGTAAATCGATTTTCCTAAATGCATTCTACCCAAAATATCTAATAAAAACAAACAACCAATGCTTGTTTACATAATTTTACACAAAAAGCTTCAGATATTAGTGTCGTTCGTCAAAACAGTGTCATACGTCAAAGAAGGAAAAGTCTTACAACATACATTTCGATCCTTGCTGTTCGTCAACAAAGGAATGAATCCCGCGAAAAGTCGGTCAAGAGGAAACACCACGTGTACCGTAAGTGACCCACAGACACGTTGGGAAAAAAAAATGCTTGTGAAAGGAAATATTTGGCTTGGTGTCGTGACGTCAAACATTACAACAATTTTTGGCGATTGAATAGATCGCAGTTTTACACGTGATAACGTTGAGCTCAAACATTGGAAATGAATATCAATGAATAGTTATTCCCAGAGTATACAGTGGCGTTTTTGGATAATCTCTAACGCAACTCGTTCGGATGGTAAACAAAGACAAAGTTTCGGGGACGGTCTTACAACACGTTTGACGTACGACACGGTAAAATTCAACGACCATATTCGCACGGATTCAGAAACATTGATTGATATGACAAACCTACGAGCGTAGAATAATGTCTTATTAATCTACTTGCTAGATTTCAAGCGTCTTTGTTGCACTGAGACTGAGTACATGCCCATCATCTGAAGCAGACTGCTAAGTGTCCATTTTGGGCGCCATGATTTCTGGCTGAATATCACACATTTAGGACAATATTGCTCAAAATACTCGAAATTACTGCGTGAAAGTATTTATAGTATTCACACATTCACTCTTTCACACAGATAAAACAATAATTCAGTTTTCAGATGTAAATATACATGATTTTATTGGAAATCATATCAGCACCCCTTCTGTGTCCCACCTTTTGGCACTTAGTCATTTATATTACAACATACGGAGCTCTGATAATAGAAGGTTTTTTTACTCTCGTCTGAAAGATCACAGGTTCGAATCCAGCTTGGGGTCAAAATTTGTTCCGACCCTATTTGAAATCACCTTCATGGCAGACAAAAGATGGTTATTCCCCAAATGTTTTGACCACATGTGAAGTGATTACCTGTACATTGAACAGAAATTTTAACCCATAAAGCCCTAATGTGATGACAGAACACACATCGATTACAACAGTTCAAGGGTTGTGTCGGAATAGCTTGGCGCTTGTAGGCACCATGGTATTCTGACACCACCTTGAACTGCCATGGTCGATCTGTCTTCAGAACTATGATGCAGACCTTGTGTGATTGCTAATTTCATCTTCAGGATGTAATAAGTTCAGCCTGTTCTTAATTGGACGAATCTTTGATCGGCAAACATAGATCGGAGAAGATCGGCGATCTTTAATTTGTTTCTTAATTGAGGTTGAACAAACTTAGGCTAACTTCAGAAAACTAGGTTCGCCATGGTTCTCTTTTTTAATTGAAGTGCTTGGTTTGGCAGAAGTAGGTCTGCGAAGGTGTTAAAAATGGCTGCTGCTTTGCGATTTGGAAGATTTTTGTTTTAGTACTCCTTGCAGGAGGGAGCCCACAGTGTTGCGTCTAGTCTCCCACAAATCAATAAAATAGATCTTGTTCTTCGCACGCAATTGAAATATTGCTGTCCGTCATGGTTGTTGGATCAGTGACTATCTTGTTATCTCCAACGCAGAAGAGGGTAAAAGTTTTGACCAATCGAAGAAAAGAATCACCTTGGATTGCTCAAAATGTGATGCAATCTTTTTCCAACAGCGAACTTTGGTTTGCCGAGGTTTGCGAACTACTTCAAACTAGTTTGTCGTATCTTTGGATTGTCCAATTAAGAACCAACCTGGTTTGGCCGATTGTCAGAGTTGGCGAACAAATGTACGGGTAGGTTCATTTAATTAAGAACGGCCTTAATGTGTGGCACACGTACAGTGAACAGAATTAATGTGTGGCGTATTTTCTCCATAGAAAGAGTGAAAAATATGAATCAGAATTACTGTCTGTGATCATTTTAAGACAGATGATTCACAGAGAGCAGTGCCACCTCTGTAATTGTAAACAAAAGGTCTTTGGGCCAATGTCATCATCGGCTAGTGTTAGCCATAGCTGACCTGCTCAAAGTCACATGCATGCATGCCTTTCCTGTAATGTATTAACCCATATACTGACACTGTAGTAAAAGCTTCAAATTTGTACACTGCCATGGGGTATGCACACAAATTTGTACACTGCCATATGCAAGCTACATTATACTGCTTACAGATAAGGATAGAGACCAATGGCTTTAGTTCAAGGGTGGTGCCAGAATAGCTTGGCGCCTACAGGCGTCAAGCTATTCTGGCACTACCCTTGAACTATTTTAGTCAGACTTATTTCACACACTGGTGTATTCTGATTGATACGGGTTAATTAGTGTATTTAGTGTACATGTATATTACTTTGTGTGGGCCAGCTAAGGCTATTTTCCAGGACTTTTGCTCACATATTCTTGTGCAACAGAGATTATGCCTGTTACATGCGCTTGTGCGATTCTTGTGTGGATAATACTGAAGCAGACTTGTAGTGTACTGTTCATTTCAGGGATCGGGCTCGGAACACTGGCATGGTCACCTGCACAGTGTGCCTTGAGGACTACCAGTGCAAGATCAACTGTATCCTTTACATGGTGACCCATTCGATTAACCTTTTGGCTTTCGATAGCGCTTATTGTCAAGGTGATTCCTGCAAAAATCACATTGACAAAAAGAGCTCCGACCACCAGATGTTAGGTAAACGGACTAAATCCCTTGTGCATACAACAACCGATGTTGTTTACAGTACCTGTGACTCAGTGTACCAGGGGGTTAATATTTTGTATTGTGCATGTGTCTGGTAGTATTTGAGTTTACAGCTAACATTTACTGATTTATTCATGTATGCACGTTAAAACTCCCATCTCCACTGTTTGAAAAGAGGAGGCCCAGTAGGGCTGGTTGGTTAGAAAACAGACAAATGGCATGCATATATTGTAATTTGTATTTGACAAAGATCTATAGAATTTGGAAGTTGGTTGGCAGACACAAGTAAAGAGAACTGTCATGGTAATTGCCGCAGAACATCCGACCATCATCATAGGGCACCCCAGCGTGCCAACCAAAAAAACTCACAAAAATCACTTTTTTAAGCAACATAGCCATGAAGAAAACAGTTTTGTATTATTGTACTTTGTGGACAAGCATGCAAACTTGTATTATCCGTGGCCACCCTATGATTTTGTTTAACCCTTTCAGTGCTGAGGTAATTTGAACAAATCCCAACGGCAGGACGTATAGGTCCTAATGAGCCTGCGCAGTTGTGGGGGTTCATGACGATCTGTGCCTCTTGCTGATGCCACTTTGAATCCATGTTCCTGGGACATCTAGGTGTTTTTTTTCTTGAATTAACAGATTGCATAAACACAATCTCCGTCAGCTTTCAGCTCTGAACGGATTAACACATCCTCACCCCTGATAAGAAATGTTTTTTAAAATGTTTATTATCCATGGATGCTTACAAAATATTTTGTTCTGTTTTCTCAAAGTGTCAATTGAACCTAATGCCTTATTTATATTTAATCTTGTGGAAGTGAAACGTTTCGGTAAATACCTCTTGATTCTGTCTGGGGTGGGTGGCTTGGTGGTAGAGAATTCAACTCCTGTTCAAAAGGTCATCCAGCTGGGCTAAAAAAAATTGTTACACCCAGCTCGGTGACCTGTCTTTGAAATCACCTTCGTAGTGGACAAAAGACGTGAAGCCCTAAACGTTTATTTGTATTTATATATTATTTACTTTTTTGCGGGGGGGGGGGGGGGGGGGGGGGTGGACTGTACTGAACATTCAGGCACAATATTGATGTGACATAAACAACATTTGTGTCCCCTTGTTTTTATGTCTTGCCAGGTATAGCTAATTGTGACACGCCCTTGTGTCGTTTATCGCGAACTGTGGAAGACTTCAATTGTGACAGCTGAATAGTAGTGCCTGTACGTGCAGTGCTGATCTTCCTGAGTCAATGATGGTGGGTGAGAGTGCCATCTCCTTTTCTAGCTCAGCCCGTAACTTGGGTGTCATTTTTGACAACAGGCTGACAATGAAGGAACAAGTGAAAAAAGTTTGCCTGCTTACCTTCATTGAACTCAGAAGGATCAGCACTGTTCGACATCTGCTGACTGTTGAAGTTACCAAAACACTTGTTACCTCCCTTGTGCTGTCCCGAATAGACTATTGCAATTCTCTTTTGTCCGGTGTTTCGCAAAATCTTCTTGACCAAATCCAGAGTCATGAACTGTGCTGCACGTCTGATTTTTCGTGTATCGAAACGTGAACACATTATGCCTCTACTAGCTGATTTGCACTGGCTGCCAGTTTCATACAGAGTTCAGTATAACTTACTTACGCCTGTCACCCCTACCCGGGTATAGGCCGTCGACGAGAGACCTCCAGCAACTCCTGTCCTATGCTTCTCCTTCGATTCTACTCCAGGTGGTTCCCAGTCTCTTGATGTCTGCTTGGAGGTCTCGACGCCAGGAGTTTCTCGGCCTTCCTCTTTTCCTCTTTCCCTGGGGGTTCAATGACAATGCCTGCCTAGTGATACTGGAAGCTGGCTTTCTCAGACTGTGACCGATCCATCCCCATCTTCTTCGCCCAATTTCATTCTCTGCTGTTATCTGCTCTGTTCTCTCCCAGAGTCTGACCCCACCCGGGTCTGCCCTGGGGGACTTGGGTGGGGTTAGGTACTTTTTAGTTCCCAGGGTCACCCTGGTCAGCCCCACAGGGTGAGTTTTTCTCTCTATTCTGGGGCATGTGTTTCTGTCTACCCGAGGTCCATTCACCTGTATTTGCCTTTTTAAAACTCTCCCTACTGTCTGCACTGCCTGTAGCTCTTGATATTGGATGTGTGTTGCTAAATGGTCTTAGCTTTATTTAGGCCCCATGTGTTAGGTTTATTTAATGTATTGGACCGGCTGGCGACATACATTCAATGTTCTGTTTAGTTTTTTTTTTCACAAGCAGTGCAGGCACGTCCTGAGAAAGCCTTGTTGCTGTCGGGACGTTAAGCAATGTACAATCATAATCTCCCAGAGTCTGACGTTGCTGATCTTCTCTGGTCAGTGGATTTTCAAAATTCTTCTAAGGCAACTGTTCATGAAGGTCTGTACTCTGTTGACTGTGGTTTTTGTCAATCTCCAAGTCTCTGCTCCATATAAGAGAACTGCTTTTACATTGGAGTTGAAAATCCGGACTTTGGTGTGTTGTGACAGCTCTCTGGAGCTCCACACTTTTTTCAACTGGAGAAAGGCTGCTCTGGCTTTACCGATTCGTGCTCTGACATCTGCATCCGTGCCGCCTTTTTTGTCTATGATGCTCCCGAGATAGGTGAAGGACTCGACCTCCTCCAACGGGGTGCCAGCAAGCAAGACTGGTTCTTCCCTGGTTGCGTTCAGCCTCATTGTCTTTGTTTTCTGTTTGTGAATGGTGAGGCCCACTTGGGACGAGATGTCAGCAAGCCTCGTGGTCTTGTCCTGCATTTGTTGATGAGTGTGGGACAGTAATGCCAAGTCGTCTGCAAAATTGAGGTCGTCAAGCTGTGTCCACAGTGTCCACTGTATTCCACTTCGTCTGTGCTCTGTGGTCATCTTCATGACCCAGTCTATGGCCAGTAGGAAGAGGAACGGAGACAGCAGACACCCCTGCCTGACACCGGTTCTGACCTGGAGCTCCCTGGTGAACTGCCCTTCGTGGATCACGCGACATGTCATGCCATCGTAGCTGCTCTTGATCAGGCGGACGAGCTTTGTGGGTACACCGTAGTGTCGTAGGAGTTTCCACAGAGTCTCTCGGTCCACACTGTCAAATGCTTTCTCATAATCCACAAAGTTGACGTACAGCGGGGAGCTCCACTCCAGAGACTGTTCCACGATGATGCGGGGAGTGGCGATCTGGTCTGTACATGATCGGTTCTTCCTGAATCCTGCTTGCTGGTCTCTCAGCTGGGGGTCAACGGAGCTCTTCATTCTCTCCAGGATGATCCTGTTGAAGACCTTTCCTGGTACTGACAGCAAGGTGATTCCTCTGTAGTTGGAACACTTGCTGAGGTCGCCTTTCTTGGGAAGCTTGATTAGGTACCCCTCCTTCCAGTCAGCCGGCATCACCTCCTCTTCCCAGATCTTTCCAAACAGTGGGTACAGCATCTCCACTGTTGTCTCTAGGTCTGCTTTCAGAGACTCCGCTGGGATGCCATCTGGGCCTGCTGCTTTGCCGTTCTTCAAGAATGCCACTGCTCTTCTGATCTCTTCCCGGCTGGGTCTGTCACAGCTGATGGGTATGTCGGTCTCTGCCGGCTGGATGTCTGGGGGGTCGGGTGGGCTAGATCTGTTCAGTAACTCTTCAAAATACTCGGCCCATCTGTCGAGTTGGTCTGCTCTGTCTGCAATAGGCTTACCTTCTTTGTCTTTTACTGGTCTTTCTGTATGGCCATACTTGCCTGACAATCTTCTGGTAATGTCGTAGAGAATTCAGTATAAAGTCTGTGTTATTTGTTTCAACATCATCTCTGGTTCTGCCCCTCCTTACTTATCTGACCTTGTCCAGCTGTATACACCGTCCCGCTCACTACACTCTGCTTCAGACACTCGTATTTTCCGTATCCCTAGACGTAATAAGGTTACTCAAGGTCATCGTGCATTTTCGTATTTTGGTCCCATTACATGGAACGCCCTCCCAGCTGATGTGCGTCACTCATCTCTTTCCATTTTCAAATCCAAGCTTAAAACACACCTTTTCTCTGTTGCATGTACGTAAAGTCTGAGTTTGAGAACGATCAAATGTGCTGACAGAAAGCATTACTCTTTTTACCCAAGATTACTCTTTCTGGCATAGCCCATTACTCCATTTTTTTTGGGGGGTAAACATCTCTGTAAAGACCATTTTGTCTGCCGGCTCATCATATGTGTGTGTGTGAGTTTTCTGCTCCTTGTAAATCAATGTATTTTTTGTTG
Source organism: Semisulcospira habei (assembly GCA_036245525.1). NCBI lineage: Eukaryota > Metazoa > Mollusca > Gastropoda > Semisulcospiridae > Semisulcospira > Semisulcospira habei. Next base: position 151,989,027 of record BTPG01000005.1, on the reverse strand, counting down.
TTCGTGCTTGTTTTTGTATTTTGCTTTGTATTTCATTACTGTGATTGTAAAGCGCCTAGAGCACCTTGGTGATTAGGCGCTATACAAATTACCTTTATTATTAGTATTATTACCCGTACTTGAATAGCTGGACTTGGCACCTTTCTAATCAGGAACCAAGCAGTAGCCTAGGAAGACGCCAGTATTTTTTCACTGTTTGGAGGGGGGGTGCAGTGTACTTGACATGTTACTTATTCAGCCTCCAGAAAAATCAAACGAGGGGGGGTGTTGGGGGGGGGGGGGGGGGACAGGCTGATCTCCAAAACACAGTGGGGTAAGGGTGGAAAGGTGTGTTGGGGGGGGGGGGGGGGGGTTGCAGGCGCAAGGAGAGGGTCGTCAGCCTCGGAATATTCAAATGAAAATGAAAATCTTTATTATTTTTTTCTTCCAAAGTTTAAAACCAAAATGTATTTCTCTCGCCCAAAACATTGGTTATCTTTTATTTATTATTATTTTTTTTTTTTTTTGTTGGGGGTGGGTGGGGGGCAGAGAATAATACCCCCCCCCCCCCCCAATATATTTGGTTGGGGGGGGGGGGGGGGCAGTGTTTCCCTGATTCCTACGCCACTGCCAAAGTATGTGTTTGTAATGCGATTCTTCAACTCAGTGCCATCCTGAACCTTAACTCTTACTTAGACCTGTCGGAGGCTGTGGACGTTTTCAACGACTGGGTGGATGCGTGTGAAACCGCCAATGCATGACGACAGTACATCCCCCGTGAAGTCATCTGTGTCACATAATGTATCGTAGTCATGATCATCATCACCATCAACATGATTTAGGGACATGTTCAGAGTCTCTATTCCCCAGGATCAGCTGCTAGTGAAAGCCAGGCCGAGTAAGATAACGCATTTAGCCCCAACGCCTTGCGGCAGGAGGTGGACTGACCATGATAATTCAAAGGTAAAGCCAATATGGCACTACATTGCTTGAAGTATAATGGCCAATCCACTTCCAACTGGATTAGATAACGCCTCACAAATTCGGAAAGTGCGGCCGTTTGGTTAAATGGGATACAAGCATGACCTGTCCATCGTCAGATAGGTTTAAGGAAGTCTCAATTAGTTGACCCATGCAGCCCTGGCGCACCACAAGAAGATATGAATCAGTCATAGTAGTTCAAGGGTGCTGCCAATACAGGGTATCGCCTAGAGGCGCCACACTGTTCTAGCACCACTCTTGTGCTATCAATCATGATTAATCGTTTTCCCGAACTGCACTGAATTTATTTTATTTATTTATTTATTTTATTATTATTATTATTTATTTATTTATTTATTTTTTTTTTTTTGGGGGGGGGGAGCGATGTGATACTATCCTTGTTATCGTCGCCGTCGTAATCAGCAGATGTCGCCGGGGACGCGATGGATTCTTCTTGCATGAAGTCCCGATACTGCCGCCTAGCAGACTTTTATCATCGTTTATGCCCCCCACCCCCCCCCCCCCCCCCCCCCCCCCCCCAATTATTATCAGTATTGTTATCATCGTCGTTGCCTGATGTAGTCAGTAGTGATGTTACGTTTACGCCGAAAGACTTCCAACAACGAACGAAAGTGTAGACGAGGCGGATAACCAGTGTGTAACAGAAGCATAGACAATACTCGCAACATCTCCAGGAGGCATAGATCCTTATGAGCCCTCCCGGTTACAGGGAATGTATGCCTCTTGAAGATGTACGGAATGTTGTCGATGCGTATGATTTCGCTGTCGTTCGTAGCAAACGAGTCCTCACTAATGATATTGTGTTTGCAACGGACGACTCGAGATAACGAACGAGAGCGGAATTACAGCGGACAGCCAGTTTGCGCCATAAACAGCGGCAACACTCCAAACTATCTCCATGAGGCATAGATCCGATTTGAAATACACCTCCCCACCCCGCCAGTTCGGATCCATGAGAATCTATGCCTTCTAGGAGATCTTTGGAGTGTTGTCTATTCCTAGCCCCACGTCCGCCTTTCTCAAACTTAAGAGGTGTTGCCTAACGACTGTGTACCAGTTGCAATAGATGGATTGACTGATAATTCAAGGGTAGTGCCAGATTGGCTTGGCGCCTACAGGCGCCAAGCCAATCTGGCACTACCCTTGAATTATCAGAGTCGATCCACCTGCTGTAGGGCGTCTGAGCTAAATGGGTTATGGGACAAGCCGTGACCTCGCTCTAGTATGTTGTTGGAGGTAGTCCGGCGCAAACGTAACCCCTCCAATATCGATCGACCAATGCCTTTTATTTGTATGTGTGTGCTGGTCCCTGATTTTGGACTTTCCGACTCCAATCCGGAAGGTATAAAATCACAGATCACCACACGTCTATGTCAAGATAATTCAAGTTTCGCTGGTGAAAGTTTCACAAAATTCGGACCAAAAGAGTGGCTGTCGTTGTTTTCACAAACTTCTCAATGTTTGCGCTGCGGTTCCAGCAGAGATCCATTCAATTTGACCAATGTATTTTCGCAAATTCTCAATTTAAAAAAAAAAAAAGGGCATTATTAATTTTTGTGGAAGAGTTTTTAACTTTTAAACCTGTGTTGTCGGTTGCTGTCGCGATCGTTTAATGTTTTCTCGCTTTTCTTTTTACCGTATTTTGAAACGGCAAGCGACAGCTTTATGCCAACACATTGGACAATCACTACCGACAAGTTAAATATATTTTTGGAGATTTATACGCCCAAGAATGAGGTAAACGAATTGGTATCAATACACTATTACAGATAAGGTGTGACAGGCTTATTTATTGTACTAGGTCGTGTACTAATTCGAGACGAGCCGCCTCCGGATACGCGGCATAAGCCGCGTATCCGGAGGCGGCACGTCTCGAATGAGTTAATAATGTGAAACGCTTATTTATTGTGCTAGGTCGGGTACATGTTTTAGTTTGCGCAACCGTCGTGTTTGGCACTTGCATGCATGTAGTAAGTAAACACAGGAATTCATACATGCACATGTGCCGTCATTTGTTCTTATCAGAGGCACTGCTATTTGGTTTTCTATGGGAGAATCTCTAATTGTATCCTTTTGTTTTCGTGGGTCAAGTTGACCCTTTACTGCCAATGGTTGTAGGTTGCCTTTCTTTACCCTTTACTTCCTGAGGCTGATTTAGCAAAATTTGCTTATTGTCCTATGAAAGTTACATCACAGACTAGCATTTTAGTTCAAGGGTGGTGCCAGAATCGCTTGGCGCCCGAAGCGCCAAGCAATTCTGGCACTGCCCTTGAACTATCACGGTCAAATTTATTTAAAGCAATGGGTGTATGGAGATGAAAAGGGCTAATCTCGAACCGTCTAAACCTACATTTAGTTTATATGCTGGGCTCGGTTGCATGGATGAGCTTCGTCCTGCGCCAGCCAATAACTAAGCAAGGGCTCTGCTAGAGTGGAGCACCTTGCTTAGTGGCTTGCGCAGGACTAAGCCTATTCATGCAAATGGTCTTTGATTATGGACCTTGCGAATTGAAGCTATAAATCCCAAAATGACAGACTAGCACACACACACCAGTGCCTAGCGTCGGTGACATGTATGCGACAGTTTAGGACTAATTTCTCAGATTTGACTGCACGCCACATGCCATTGCAATATGATTTTTTTTTAAAATGTCAGCATGAGACATTCTGAACAAGTACCTATGCTACTTTACACTTTATCGGAGTTTGCGTGGTACATGCAGAAGTTCTTTTTCTAGCTTGCTGCATGCGCCAGTCTCGGGCTGATCAGAAATACATTCTACTTGTGAAGTTTTTTTATTTATTTTTCTTTTTAAATTACTACTTGTGAAGGTTGAGTTTTTTTTTTTTGTTTTGTTTTTTTCTGTTTTTGGTACGTGGCTGTTGAGTAGCATTTTCGCGACGGCCTTCACGAAGACTTGTTCAATGTAATTCATGTGGCCTTTACGCATTTAACGTCACAAATGATATGTCCACTGGGTAAAGAAAAAAAGAGAAGTTTATAAAGTATAAAGCGTCTTTGTGTGTACAGGTATGTATTTGTTTAACGTGCTCAGTCATTGACCAAAGGTTTCACGAAAATAAATGTATTTTATGGAAGATGTAAAACTTTGTGTGTGTGTGTTTTGTGTGTGTGTGTTCATTCCTAAATGACGCAGTTTGTGTACAAGTATAAATTACCTCGCATCCACGCACACAATCGCTTCTAGTGTTGTGAATTTCCTGTGTCTTCAACCCACTAAATACACTTCAGAAAAACATATTAATCAATGAAAAGAAAAGGGGAGACTGCCAGTGCTAATATTTTAGGAAGGTTACAAATATTAATATTAATCAGTTTAACCTACATACATGTCCCCATCATGGGTGCCTGTCGATGTACGAAACTCGGGCCCCTTCGCCCGCTCGGATCATTTATGTGCGCCGAGCGCGCGCATGTGCCGACTGACCCGCAGTTTTCCCACATCAGTCAACGCGCACTGGTCAGACGCCTATGGTCCCCGGATCCTGCAACACACGTCATCCATGTACTAGATACAGAGGTCATCATGAACCACCACGCTAAAGTCTTCTCTGGAGCCATTTTGATTCATATGTAATCCTTGGGCGGTAGGGTGTTAATGGTCGTTCAACAAATATGTGCAGGTCTGTGATTTTGGACCGTACGGCTGAAAGCAGTAGGTCCAAAATCACAGACCAGCACACGGGTTGGGACCACTGCCAGTCGACTCTGGACTCTTTCTGAAATCTTGGCAGCTCAGTTCAAAGGGCCCCAGCCGTCCCACAAACATGATTCAAATTGAATCCATGAATCTTTATTTTACAACGGTAAAGATATTACCAAAGCCGGAAGCAATGCCATTTTTCAAATCTGCAGTTGCTGCTTCTTCAAACAAACGCAGCAGTTGCATTGCATTAATACATTACATTAGTGAAGTGGTGTCAGGAAGAGGCATAGATCCTCATGAGGCCCCGCAATCTGGAACCTACCCAGCCCATGAGCACCGAGGTGGGGCCGACGCGGGCCCCAGATAGCCACAGGCAAACCACTCTGAACCAGCGCCGGCCCCACCGAGGTACTCATGGGTTTGCAGCCTGGGTATAGATCAAGAGCGTACAACGCTGGCGTACGCCACAAGTACACTTCTATTCAAATGTGATGCTGAAAGCTCCTCAGATAGGCCCACTCGGTGAGTAGGACACAAGTACACTTTCTATTTCAACTTGATGTGATGCTGGGTACTCCCTAGACCGACCTACTCGGTGAGTACGCTACAAGAACACCGCTTCTATTCAAATGACTGATGCTAAGCATCTCATTTGAATAGAAGTGTACTTGTGGCGTACTCCCCGAGTGGGTCACGAGTCTACCTGGGGAGTACTCCAGCAAACGGTACGAGTGAATTTCAAATCAATCGTGCGCCGATCTCCGCCTGTGGCTAACACTATATTTCTGATCATCGGCCACCCCAAAACCACCAATTATTCATACTTTGGATATACGATGATATAAGACACCTCCTACAGGGGGCATGTCTCCATGGACGCAAAATTATACTGCAGGCTTCAAAACAAACCCCTCAGCGTAACATATACCCGTGTGCCTTGGCCGACCTCTCCCAGAGTGGGGTGGTGCTTGCTCCACGGACGGACGGCGACAGACTATCAACAAGCCTGTGACGAGAAGAAGGACACGGCTGATTATGTTTTGAATGTGGTCATCTGCCATCTAACTTGAAAATAAGGAAGAGGGAAAGAGAGAAGTGCACGCACAGCACGATGGAAGGGCTTGTAATAGCCCTTGTGTGCTTCACAATTTTCGCACAAAATGGTGAGTACATCATTTTTTTGTTTCAGTATTTGTCTAATTCTTCGAACCTGGTGCAAGGAGTGAAATTAAACTTTCGACTTGTGAAGATTACAGATTACGTTAACTCATTCGCGGCCAGCCGCATCCGGATGCGGCTGGCCGCGAATGAGTTAACGTCAGGAAAATTCATTTACTAACAATTATGAACTACGTGTTATTGGGCAAATTAGGATCCACAGTGACGGGAAACAAAATCCAAAACAACTAAACTGAAACAACTAAAGAATGCAGTTTATAGAGTTTATTATTACCTCAAGGGGAAAATTTAAACAACTTTAAAAAAGAGAATAATGTGTAAAATCATATTAGAGTACTAAATTTGTTCTTTAAAAAAAAAAGAAAGAAAAAAAGCGCTAAACATCTGTTCACCACGAAGGTGATTTCAAATAGGGTCTGAATAAATTTTGACTCCAGCTGGGTTCGAACCCGTGACCTTTCAATGCCTGTTGGACGAGAGTTAAACGTGCTACCACCTGAGCAACCCAGCCCCCTAGAATTATTATAAGGTCAGTTTCATCGCCATGCGAACTCCGTACCTATGCTGAATTTTTAGGGTCGCGATAGCGAAAAAAACTGGCGCGCTTTTTTTTCGGGGGGGGGGGGGGGTAGGCGTTGTGATATTTACACTATCGACGTCTTCTAGATCTGTTCCGTGTATATAAGTCATCATTCGAGAAGTGTCGCACACGGATACGCGGCTGAAAGCCGCGTATCCGTGTGCGGCACGTCTCGAATGAGGTAACAAAAAAGATCGACCTAGTACACGCGGCACCAAAAAAAGAAAAATAAAAAAAAAATTGCGTTTCAAGTATCGACAACGGCCAGTGTCCACCCCAACATTACTATCATCTTGTACATTTTTGCAGCCTCCGGGCAAACGACGGACATGTACGACTTTGGAGGTACTTCCGTGTCGACTGTCAACTGGCCGCTCTGGATTCAGAAGATAGGACCTTTACTCGCAGGGTCGTCCTTTCGGCCATGGTGGGAGATCACCACAACTTGTGAGTATAAATTTATTATCCGTTATTTGATTTAACTCATTCGAGTGGTGTGACTGTCGCATACGGATACGCGGCTGTCAGCCGCGTATCCGTATGCGACACCTCTCGAATGAGTTATACCAAAAGACCGTTTAAATTGTGCTTAGACAATGAGGGTCGAGAGGAAGATATTCAGTTTCCCACAGAGAATTTTTTTTTTTTTTGGCGCGAGCTATAGCAAACATTTTGCCTAGAATATAATACCACAGGGATAAAAATTATATGTAACCCACGTGGGCCAGGTAATAATAATAATAATAATAATAATAATAATAATAATAATGTATATTTTTAAGGCGCCTATACTTTCGATAGAAAAGCTCTAGACGCCGTACAAATGACATACTAACATACATACACCTTGCATCCTACAAACACATATATATTCCCTAACATACACACTCACGCAACAAGATATACACGAAAAATAAGAATAACAAAATGAACACATCAACAAAAAATGCTCACACACAAAAAGATATATATACGTGTACCATAAAATTAATAACGGATACACTAGACAGCTCTCACTGACAATGAAATGTTGACAAAAAGAAGGATTATATCGGCGAATGCACGTTTAAAGGAATAAATGCGTCTTTAAAGGCTGCCGGAAACTAGTAGAAGAAGTAGGAGACAGACGGGTATGGGAGTGAATAGTAGGGCGCAATACTCGTACGCGACGCTTCATGTGCCATGCGTCACGATCTAAATGTTTGTTCCACGATATATTTCCATTCGATTTTATTTTATATATATTATATCTGTTCCTGGTCTTCAAAGATTTGGTGTTTCTTGCTACCACTACCCGGCACCCGCGTAACGTTTTCTGCGCACCTTGGATAATAATAATGAGTACACATTTCGTTTCCCTGCCAATTTATGTGCTTACTTTCTACTTTTCGTCAAACAAACAAACAAACAAAAGTAACAAAGACAACAACACACAAACAAACAAATACAATATCACGGTTTGTTTGTGTGAAACTTCGTTCGCACCCAATATTGTATGACGGGTTCCTTTGTGATTGTCCCACCAGGGGTAACAACGACGGAGTACCCCACGACCCCAGTACCCCCGACCTCCACCCCCGAGCCTGTGGAGACTCAGATGGAGAGTACGACCTACTCCATCATCGTGGCCGCCGCCATCGTCGCTGCACTTATCATCTTGGCCGTTCTCCTTGTCCTCGTCTACCGGATGCTGAGGAAGAAGCGACCCAGGTCTGTACTGAGGCTGACCTCACTCCACTTTGAACCTCTTCGCTGCCGAGAGAGCACCATTCAACTGCAAGAGACATAGATCCACATGCTCCCCCGCAGTTGCGGAGGCTCATGTCGATTTATGCCTCTTGCTGACCCATACTTTGCATCTATGTTTTTTGGGAAGATTGGGCAAACAAACAAACAAACAAAAAACACAAAACGAAACAAAAACCCACACACTAACAAACAAACAAACAAACAAACAAATAAACATTAATAACAACAAACAAACAAAACCATAAAAAACAAAGTGGATACAGAGCGGTTTTAGCAAAAAGGTATAGATCCTCATTGGCTCCCACAGTTGCGGAGCCTCATGAAGATCTGTACCGTTTGCAGTTGGGTGGTGTTCAGTTTCAGAAGGCTTCATTCCTGTAAATTGGCTGAACCCCCCCCCCCCCCTCCACGCCCACCCCCTTCCGCCCCCCGAAATAAAAATCCCGGAAAGAAAAAGAACAGAAAAAAGAAAGCTCTAGATTGGTGTGCTGCTTGTCATTTTGTATTATTTTATGGTTTGCACCGGTTTATAAACAAAACTATTATCTATATTTTTAATTATTCTAAGCCCATTGTTTTTTCATCATTGTCTTATTTCTAATCATTGTTTCCTTTTTATCAGTTTTGTATTTTTGTCATTACATTATTTTTAACCCGTTCAGTGCCGAGAACATTTTGAACACCACCCAACTGCAAGAGGCAAAGATCCTCATGAGCCCCCGCAGTTGCGGGGGCTCATGAGGATCTGTGCCTCGTGCTGACACCACTTTGAATCCATATTTCTGGGACATCTAAGTATTCGTAACCCGGCGCTCCGTGCCGAGAACACTTGAACACCACCCATCGGTATAGATCCTCATGAGCCCCTGCAGTTGCGGAGGCTCATAAAGATCTATGCCTCTTGCTGATACCACTTTGAATGATCTATATTGCCGGGCCGGACATCTATGATTTTTTTTTGTTTTTGAATTAACAAAAATTGCAGAAACACAGTCCGCGTCAGCTGGTACTCAGCGGGTTAATCGTTATTTTGCATAACTGCTTCACTTGTCATTATCTTATTATTTATTATAATTTATTTGACATTATTAATTATTGTTGCTTAATGTTCCACCCACAGGAAGCCCAAGCGTCTGCGAGTGAAGCCCCTTAAGAGCGACAACAACGTCGGCTTCTACAACGGTGCCCAGATGGCGGCCGCAGCCTTCAGCGGGGGCATGATGATGCCCGGCATGATGCCCGACGCTATGATGCCCCCAATGGACACCATGGGCATGGGCATTGGCATGGATTACGGGATGGGGATGGGCATGGGCATGGGCATGACGGGCATGGAAGGGATGACGGGAATGGAGGGCTACAATTACGGCGATATGAACATGCTGACAGATCTGGAGGGTGGGATGGCAGAGGACCCTGCGGCTTATACCAACCCCGCAGCTGATAACTCTATCGCATGAGAAGTCAAATCCCGCCGCAGACAACTCCACCAGTTGAGGAACATAAACCCCGCGCAGACAACTCCACCGCACCTTTAGAACACAAACCTCGCCGCAGACAACCGTCAGGCCTACTGTCGGTTGTGAACACAAATCCTGCCGCAGACAACTTTACTGCAGCTTGAGAAGTGAGAGTACACATCTCGCCGCAGACAACTCCACCGCAGCTTGAGAACAAAACCCCGCCACAGACAACTCCACCGTACTACCATCCTGCTATAGGTTAGGATAACAGACGAGAAACCTGTACTAGTTAAGTCCGATGACCACGGCTCTTGCGTCGAAATAGGTACAAATGGTACTAATTTCAGACGTAATAACTGCGGACAGGCCCAGACACGTAATTCATTTGAGACGTGCCGCATCCAGATACGCCGCAACAAAACTCTCTAATGAGTTAACTCGTTCATGTTTCCTATGTATTGTGCTACCAGCAAGTCATCACCTACCCGCACGTAACCCCGAAGAAACCCTCAGTCTGAGTCGATCTTCCCAGTAAGCAAAGGCTAACCGGGCCGAACTCGGCCGCAGTGGGCCCGCGCAGGACAGTGTGTGCGCGCACTGCGGATGACTTCGGCCCGATTAGCCTTTGTGTACTGGGTTCCTCTGCAAGTTGCCCACATTACCATGAGTAGATGGAAGGGGCTCCACTTCTAGACTACAGAAAAAGACATCAAACAAACAAACAAACAAACACGAAGGAAATTGCCTTCAAGAGGTTTAATTTTTTTTTTAATTTTAAAAAGTTGGTTGTCATACGGTGAATTATTTTAATATGATTACACTTATCTCATTAGAACTCAATTTTGTGTTTTGTTTTGTTCGCTTTGAAAAGGGAGGGGAAAGCAGAATCAAGGAACAGGGGCCAGTTGCATGAGCGAGCTTAGTCCTGCGCCAGCCACTAAGCAAGGTGCGGCGCACCTTGCTTAGTGGCTGGTGCAGAACTAAGCTCGCTCACGCAACTGACCCCAGGTGTTTAAGAAGTAGCTGTAAATGATATACCTTTCAACAGTGACAACGGGCTAATATCGTATTATCCCAGCTTCTTTTTTAACACTACCAATGCCATCCCATTAGCACTGCGTTCTCGTGTGCGATTTCGGACGCTGGAGTCTTGAGACGAAAGGTCCAGAATGGTAGACCAGCGCACGATTATTAGGCCTGGACTGAAAACCCAATGGCGGTTTCCGTCTAACAAACACAGCAGCAAATGGACTTTGACAATGGACATGGGTCCATTCTCAAACACTCTTTACAGCTATGTTTGTCCACACGAAATCCTTTTACCTCATCCATCGACCGGCGAGGGCTAGTAGGGGTCTACGTCCCTGCACGAGTTTCACGTTAATGTCTTCACTTTCAGATTGATAAAAACGGAAGGAAAAACATCATATGATGAATGTGTAGTCACTATTTTTGCAATGTTTAGCTATAATCTTTGCAGTTATGTTTTGAATCTTTTGTTAGCAAGCAAAGAACGTGTCAGTTGTCAATAAATGTTGAAGTGTGCTTGATTTTTCCCCTTTCTTTCGTTGTACTTGACATTCTGTCCGGTTTTTTTTTCTTTCTGGCCCTAACATTGAAGCCAGGGCAGCTGGATCCATCATTACAGCCCAAGAGTGGTGCCTGTTTTTACACTGGTTGTTTCCATCGATTCGCAACCAGTGTGGTGTATTTTTAGCTCGACCAGTGATGTACACTGGTTGTCGCCCTCGCTGATAGGGGAGGCAACCATTGAACCACTGTGCCACTGATGCCCCTTCAGGCACCCCGCAGTAAGAGATATAGAAAAGGCCTATAGTTATTTTTTATAATGTTCGCAATGCAGTCTACCACAGATCGAGCAGAAACCATTTTGCTATGTCTTACGCAGAAGGGCAATACAAGTTTATTTACTGAAGTACTTTATAGGAAACAAAACTGTGGATGCCTGTCTATGACTTCAGATTCAATCTGTATTGTCCTATGCCAAGTTGGCAAGGGAAAGTTCTAGTTTCCGTTTGATCCGAGATACACGTAACAAAATTGCTGCAGTCACTTGACGTTCCACACGCAGATGCACCCTTCCCCATTCACACGCTCAGTTCCCACCCTGACGCAGATTCGATCTGTGGACAAATAAGCTTAGGGGTAAAGAAGCGTTCACTCTGGATCCCATAAAAAATAATAATTACGGTATTTATAATGCGCTTATCTTATAATAATTATAACTCTAAGCGCGCACTCACAACTCGCGCACGCATGCGCACGCTTTAGACGACTCACGTACAACAAATGGTGAAATATCATACTATTGCGACAGTCATCTTTTGTGGGGAGTGTGGTGATATAGTGCTAGAACTGTTGAAAGAGGTGAGTTTTGAGGGCGGACTGAAAGGAGGAGAGAGAGTCTTTCTGACGGAGAGAGAGTGGGAGAGTGTTCCAGGTGGATGGACCATAAACTGAGAAGGCGCGGGGGCCGAAAGTGCTGAGTTTGGTGCGGGGGATGTGGAGACGGAGAGGGTAGGAGGCGGGAAGGAGTGTAGGGGTGAAGTAAGTTGGAAAGATAGGCAGGAGCGCAGTTGTTCAGGGATTTGTAGCAGAGAGACAGAATCTTGTATTGGATACGCTGTGGGATGGGAAGCCAGTGAAGAAGTTTGAGCAGGGGTGTGATGTGGTCGGATTTTTTCTTTCTGAACACAAAAGACACAAAGCATAAGAAGCAGACGACAGTCCAATGACACGATGCCAAGTCCTTATATGCTGTTGACCCGTTGCCACGTCAGTGGGACATCGCACAGTAGTCCAATGCACAATCTCACAGTAGTATTGCATAATCCAAGACTTTGCACCTCATGTCTTGAAGCGGTAAATAAAATCACAAACCAGAACAAACAGCACATCGGCTGCATTTACGTTGTAAATTTACATTTTGACGATGACTGGCCGTACGGTTGTTAACCCATTAGCCCCCACACCCAACAGCAGGAGTTAGACTGACCATGATAATTCAAGGGCAGTGCCAGATTAGCTTGGCGCCTTCAGGCGCCAAGATAATCTGGCACTGCCCTTGAATTATCATGGTCAATACATCTCAGTCCTGCACCTGTTACATAGTCGTTAGGTAGGACCTAAATTTGGGCAATGCGCCCGTGGGTTTAAATGAGTTAAAAGCTGGTGTACACGAAGAGACGCAAACCGGTCATTGGACACAGCGAGCGCATATATCGATGACATCCACACCTGTGATCAGCTAGTGACTGACATGAGGTAATTACCGTTGATTTGACATCGATCTATTCCAAGCAGGTAAATGCGGACACCACTATAATACGACGCATAATGACGCAGACGCATTCATATACTTGTACCCTTCAAGAAGTCATAGAACTTGCCTCGTCTACTAAACAGTCACGATCCGAAGAAACTACCAAGTAAAATAGGCCAAAACCGCTGTCACGATCCGGTATATGAACTGGTTGAAACCGTCACAATGAATCCCTGTACAAACGTAAAATTTAGTCCTACAACCTTTGTGGAATTACTCAGCGTTGGACATATACACAGTTTAGATCCCTTGCCCCCTCCTATCAGGCACCAGATCACCAGTCCACAGAAACAAATACGCAGGTAAAGAACAAGACTATGATATACATCCCTACATAGTATCATTATGTGTACTTTTCTACCAGCGCTAGCCTCACCTGTCTGGTTTGTGAGTAACCTTTGTGGAATATAACAGAAATACACGTATTAACCCATATCATACCGAGGCTAAAAGCTTCAAATTTGTACACTGCCATATGCAAGCTACATTATAGTACTGACAGATAAGGATATAGACCAATAGCTTTAGTTCCAGGGTGGTGCGAGAATAGCTTGGCGCTTAGAGGCGCCAAGCTATTCTGGCACTACCCTTGAACTATTTTAGTCAAACTTATTTCACACACTCCGAATGATAAGAGTTAATACAATTATGCCAAACCTAGGTTTAGCCGGTTCATTGCCAGCGAACACAGACTGTGTTTCTGCAATCTTCGTTAATTCAACACAAAAAAACCCCTAGATGTCCAAGGAACATTGATTCAAAGTGGTGTCAGCAAGAGGCATAGATCCAGAGCGTAGATCAGTAGAACAACTGTGGGGGCTCATGAAGAGCTATACCTTTTGCAGCTAAGTGGTGTTCAAATTTTATTGGCACTTAATAATAATAATAATAATAATAATAATGAGTATTTATATAGCGCTTAATCTTACTCAAAAGCTCTAAGCGCTTTACAATCTGTACACAAAAATAAAAATACAATGACATATGCACATACCAAACAAAGCACAATGCCCGAACACACCACTTTTACAATAAATGAACTAAACAACAATACATACATAATAATTTATATTCTAATTAACATTCAGTCTAAACAAGGAGGATTGCAGAACTACAACTAAGGCATCAAACACTGGCAGTTATTCAAAGTAAAGCTTGAAGAGGTGAGTTTTCAACGACCTCTTGAAGTCAGAGACAGACTCACTGTTTCTGACCTCAAGAGGAAGTGTATTCCATAACACTGGGGCTTGATAAACAAAAGTGCGCTGACCAAATGTTTTAGTTTGGACAGAAGGTACGCACAACTTCCGTTTATCAGAAGAGGAGCGGAGCTCACGAGAGGGTGTATACACATGCAGCAAAGAGGACAAGTATTCTGGGCTGGTGCCTGAAAGGCAGTTAAAACAGATTGACATAACTTTGTATTGAATACGTGAGGACACAGGTAGCCAGTGAAGGGACTTCAAGATGGGTGTGACATGCTCAGTCTTACGGACTCTCACAACAAGCCGGGCTGCATTGTTCTGAATTTTTTGGAGGCGATCAATGAGATACTGAGGGCAGCCACAAAGCAAAGAGTTACAACAATCTAGCTTGGACAGCACAAATGCACAAACTAGTGTTTTAGTGGCTTCCACGGTCAGCAGGTGACGAACTGAACTAATACGACGAAGTTCCAGATAATCGGATCTACACACTGCACTGACATGCTGTGACATAGACAACTCGCTGTCAAGTGTAACACCCAGGTTTCTCACACTCGCAGAGAAGCCAATGAGTGTTCCATCCACAGACAATGATGACGGTAAAGGCAGGGACGACGAATCTTGGATTAGCTACCAACAGGTTAACAGGTTAACATGGCCCTTTAATGCTACCAAAGTTAGTTAGTTATTTGGGTTTAACGCCGAGCAGACAACTAAGGCCATCTCACGGCGGTTTAATGCTACCAAAGACCGTATGACTGTGTATGTGCGTGCGCGCACGTGCGCTTTTGAATGCTTGCTCATGCCTGCGTATCAAAATAACTGTGAGTGACTGAGTGTCGGCTTACGTGCGTGCGTTCGCGTGTGCGTCCGTGGCACATGCGTGCGTTCGTGTGTAGGGGAGCGTGCGTGCCCGTGCGCCGGCGCCAGCGCTCGTGGATGCGTGTGACGGCGTTCGTGGTTCATCTTTAACCCCTTCACTGCCGAGAAAAAGTGAACGCGATCTAACTGCAAGAGGCACAGATCCTCGTGAGCCCCCGCGCCTGCGGGGGCTCATGAGGATCTGTGTCTCTTGCTGAGACCAATTCGTGTCAATGTTCTTTGAACAGTGGTGGCTTTGGGTCGTTCAGTGAACACAGATTTCAGAAACAAAAGTACGTCCGTTAGCAGGGAAGGGGTTAAACTCCCTCAAGCGGTCCGTGGCGCAGTGGTTAAGGCGCCTGCCACCAATGCTAAAGGTGCGAGGTTCGATTACGGGTTCCGGCGTCGGATTTTTCTCCTCTAGTAAGTGTCACCGTTAATTCGGGCGGACCGTCGGGGGTTCTTTCTCCGGGTACTCCGGCTCTTCCTCCCCCACGACTTTGGTATCAGTTTCAGCCCACTTAATCAAATTTCAAATACAAACGATTCAGTGAATTTCCAAAAACTACAGTAGCTCGCTTGAGCTTGCCCTTAGCACCACGTGCGAATGTTCTGTGTTTATGTACCGTGTGTGAGTGAATGCGTGTGATTCACGTGAGCGTGCTTGTTGGGTTCAGTTCGCGGCGGCGCTTTGAGCCGATTTTCGATTGGGATAAAGCGCCTATTTAATGCGCTTATTATTATTATTATTATTATTATTATTATTATTATTATTATTATTATTATTATTATTATTATTAAGCCAAGTCGCTTCCATTCTCTAGAGTGCAAGTCGCTTAGACCTGGAGTGACAGTTTTAATTACTTCCATGTCATTAAAAAAAAAAAAAATTCTCAATGCTGAGATGTAATTGCGAATTATGTGATTCATTACGAAGGATTTAGAGTTGTGATGTGTCAGTTTAGGTCGATGTCATAGCCCTTTCACTTGAAGGCCAGTCTAAAGGTCGGAATTTCCCTGGGGGAGGGACAATGAAACCGTCTACAGTTTGTCGTAAATCAAACTCATGATAACGTAATTTTTTTAACACGGTCTAACTGTAAGAGGCACAGATCGCCATAAAACCCCCGGAGGCGGGGGGGGGGGGGGGGGGGGCGGAGGAAGGGGCTCATGAGGAACCCTACTGAAATTCAGTCTGCGTCAGCTGGCAGTGAACGGGTTAATTACAACCCTCGGCAGTTGCTGCAGACTTATATGGGGCGGTCCGTGGCGCAGTGGTTAAGGCGCCTGCCACCAATGCCAAAGGTGCGCGGTTCGATTCCGGGTTCCGGCGTTGGACTTTTCTCCTCTGGTAAGTGTCACCGTTAATTCGGGCGGACTGTCGGGGGTTCTTTCTCCGGGTACTCCGGTTCTTCCACCCCCCACCCCCCCCCCCCACCTCCCACACTTTGGTACCGGTCTCAGGCCACTTTACAAATTTCAAATACAAGCGATCAAAAATCTCTGTAACTTCAGTAGCTGACTGGCCCTTCGTTTGTCTTGTACTGTGTTTGTCTTAAATGGCGTAAATCCGTGTCTGTTTCGTGAGTGTGTGTGTTGGGTTTCAGGCGCGGCGCTTTGAGTCGATTTCCCCAAAAATTGAGAAAAAGCGCCTATATAATAACGGTATTATTATTATTATTATTATTATGTGTGCGTTTGTGTTCAGTTGAAACCGCCCGAGTGTACTTGTATCTCCAATCTAGCGATAATGGAGTGCACACAACTTAACCCATTTAGCCTCAACGCCCTACAACAGGAGATGGATTGACCTTGATAATTCAAGGGTAGTGCCAGATGAGCTTGGCGCCCTCAGGCGCCAAGCTCATCTGACACGACCCTTGAATTATCATGGTCAATCCGTCTCTTGCAGATGGTATATAGTCGTTAGGTCAAACATGTCCAAGAGGCCGTGGAGTTAAATGGGTGAACGGACAGAAATGCCAGCGAGATAGAAAGGCAAAGACAAATCTGCGGAGATAGGAAAATGTTCAGACAGACAAGACAGATATTTTATATGCATTGCGAATTTTAATGAAATTAACGAAACACGAGTTCAAGCCACCTGCTCCAGGGTGGTCTGTGGTAAAATTCGGCAATACAACGGCCGGGTTCTTTAATGTTGTCTTGCCTCAGCTAATGCTTTCTACACGGTTTATCACGATCCGTGTGAGTAGTCACAGTAAAATTCCTCATTATCGTGGCGTAGTAGGAAGATGGTATGATAAGGCTGGCTGGGCTCATTGTACCCCCCCCCCCCCCGTCCCCCCGCCCACCCCCCCCCCAAAAAAAAAAAAGAAAAGAAAAAAACTAAACAAAAAAATAAAACCAGCCGACGGACGGGATATTATTGCACACCTATGGTCTTGTGCTAATGCTATGCTAACTTTTATACTTTTACAACTCTGACACATTGTAAAGACTTTTAATCTCCTTCAGATTTTTAATTCATACAAGGCTCTCCGCATCAACAGCTCCGGAAGGGTCGTAAAGAGTTGCCGCTGGCAACGTCATTCGACACTTTCGCTGTTATTAATGCGGAGCGCCTAAAATGAGTTTTAAAACAAAACAAACAAAAACAACAACAACAACAACAACAAAAACCCACCAATCTACCCTACTTACAAACGGCAGAGTCCTCCGAAGAGCTTGTTTGGGAAACGATTTTGCAAGAAGCAGGTAGAGCCCGCGCACTTAGTTTCCCCCCCCCCCCCCCCCCCCAACTGATATGAATTTAGGGCTTCGGGCCCAAATAGGACCAATGGCCGTACCACGTCCAAAGTTCGTAGGGCCGGACCCTGTATGCCATACCCATTCCCATACCCAGTAATCAAAAGATCCTCGGGCCGATGTGGGCGCAGTGGGCCCGCGCACTGTCGTGCGCGGGCCTACTGCGGCCTACATCGGCCCGAAAACCTTTTGATTACTTGGGTAAGGTCAAATCCTGACGAAAGAAGAAGAGACCAGAAATCACCATCAATCAAACTTTTAATGCCGTTTGGTCACCATCCATCAAAGGCGAGGGCTAACTCTCCTGGTTACATGGCCTATTTGCGAGACTATGGGCCAGTAAAACTGAATAAAAGGTGGCGGCCGAGCACATCGAGATCATCGCATCATCTCCGAGACTCCCAACAGCCAACAGGTAAGCTCGCTTCTTACTGTTCATTCCTGACCACGGGGCTGTGTCCCCTGCGAAGGGCTCCGAACGTCAATACTGCCGTCATTTCAGTGGCAAAGGCCAGTATGTCTATTTCCGAGCCGAATAGAGAAATTTTCGTAGCTTATCATAATAGCTGTGGCTAAATAACGACGAAATAGATATAATATATATCCTATTCACGTTCGGAGTCTGGTAGGAGCACATAACTATTGGATTTCCTTGTCTGTGTGGCCCGTTGTACATCAAGAAGGCATGGATTGACCTCAAAAGTTAACTCATTCTGCCCGCGACACACCACAGCAAGATATGGCGCGACCATGATAGTTCAAGGGTGGTGGCAGAATAGCTTAGCGCCTATAGGCGCCAAACTATTCTGCCACCACCCTTGAACTATCATGGTCGATCTGTCTCCTGAAATGTAATGCTGTCCTCAGAGGATAACTCCAAAATGTGGGTATTTCGTAACTCGGGCACAATGAGTTAAAGTTAAAACGATCTGCTCCATAGCGAGCTTAGATTACTACAATTCGCCGATACAACGGGTTACCAATGTTGTCTTGTTGCCTCACTATAAGACAATTGTTACCATTCTTTTCACACACAGCCCGTGTGAGTAGGCTTTCACAGGTTTTACGTTGCCTTTAGAGCGTAAGGCAAGTACAAAGGAGATGACGTGCATACAAGTCTTTCTCTTTACGACACTCAAACATCGTAATTAACTCATTGTGCCCGAGGTACGAAATACCCACATTTTGGAGTTATCATCTGAGGACTGCATTACAATTCAGGAGACAAATCGACCATGATAGTTCAAGGGTGGTGCCGGGCAGAATAGCTTGGCGCCTACAGGCGCCAAACTATTCTGCCACCACCTTTGAACTATCACGGTCGAGCGATATCTTGCTGTGGTGTGTCTCGGGTAGAATGAGTTGTTATCCCTAAGTTTGTCCAGTAAGACATAGTGATGACACTACGAACATTTTAGGAGATATTGCAATCTATTAACTTTTTACGGCCTGGAGTTGGTCGCTTTGAAATAACGTCAAGTTGTCTATGGATGAAATCCACTACAGCGTTTGCAAAATGTATCAAAATGTCCAGTAACTCAAATATTCCATAGTGAACCTGTCGAAAAACAAACAAAACAAAACAAAACAACAAAAAAAACCCAAACAAACAAACAAAAACAAAAAAACCCAAAAAAACCCCAAACAAACAACAAAAAAACACACCTTTAAAACATATGAATTGCGATCACAAACAATTTTCAAAAGACTATCATTTGCGATCGTTTAAAACCACTCGCTGTTCAACATGTAATATCTGAATGCCCTTCAACGAATGCATTGAGACAATATACAATAAATGTTTTGAGCCATTCATGTAGCTGAAAACGTCAATGGTATATTAAATCACAACATTCCTAAGGCAAACGTTACATTAACAGGTCATAACCCAACAGTATGCATGTAGTTTTGGCAACTGTGCTTTCTATCAAGATTTTTATTGTAGTTTTCTCTTAACCCTTTTAGCGCCAACACCCTGCAGCAGTAGATTGATTAACCATTATAATTATCATGGTCAATCCACCTCCTGCAAGTTTTACATAGTCGATAAGTAACACTTCCCAAATTAGGGAAATGCGCCCATGGCGCTAAAAGGGATAATTTTAGTTTACTTTTTCTCCACGCACTGCCAAGATAAGCATCCAATTGTATGCTTGTTTCTTTGTCCATTATTTTCAGAAAATGGAAATATTAATAATTGTGTTGTAACTGTCTTTACTAAGCGTGCTTCTTTCTTCTTCTTAATTCGTTCTAAAAGTTTGAAAGTTTGTTTATTTGTTTGTCTATTATCACCAGCGATTAGACAGTCAAAATCAATTCAGTCTGATGCTGATAGTTCAAGGGTGGTGTCAGTATCGCTTGGCGCCTAGAGGCGTCAAGCGATTCTGACACCATCCTTGAACTGTCATGGCAGATCTGGCATGAGAGCCATTTTTACATTTTAACTAATATATATTACATTTTCAGTCCTGTTCTACAGCCATACGATGAAGGTCGCTATCGTCCTATTCCTTGCCATGGTGGCTGCCGCCTCCGCCTCCTACTACGGTTACGGAGGTTATCCAGGGTTCGGCGGCGGCTGGGGTGGCGGCTTTGGCGGTTTCCGTGGTGGTTGGGGTGGAATTGGAGGGGGCTGGGGCGGAATCGGAGGCGGCTGGGGCGGAATTGGAGGCGGCTGGGGCGGTTTTGGCGGTGGTTTCGGCGGCTTTGGCGGCAAGGGTTGTAAGTACATGTACTGTTGATTTTTACGTCATTCAGTAATGACGCAGTATCCTTCAATAAGATTATCATATGGGTCGACCATCAGAGCCTGTTCGACCATGAGAGTCCAAAGGTGGTGCCAGAATAGCTTGGCGCCTGTAGGCGCCAAGCTATTCTGGCACCGCCTTTGAACCAGTTTCATGGTCGGCCGCACTGACACCTGTCGGTGATGGTTGGTGGATGTCAGGGCAGATAGCTATGGTCGATTTGGCCATCCCCCGTACTGATGCTGTAAATTAAGGGTGATTAACCCATTCACTGCCAGTTGACGCAAATTTTGCTTCGGCCATGTCGCAACACTATAATGTTTATGTACACAATTTACTGCTATCTTGGAAAGTAATAATGCGAAGTTGCCACCCATCACGACAAGATAAACAGCAAATTTTGTACTTGTTTGTTTATGTCTATTTGGAAACTGGTTCTTACCCGAAATATTAATAATTGAGTTGTAACTATTGTAACTATCTTTTCTAAGCGTGTTTCTTTCTTCTTTGGGACGTTCTCTGAATTTGACGAGTTCGGCAGTCAACGTTTTGGTCTGAATTTAGGAGATAACGTCTAAACTTGTAAACTTGGGAATTTCAGGGAAAATCCCCGCGATTCTGATAGAAACACGCATAGAAAAGGTAATCACAACGCGATTCGGGTTTTCACCCCTTCGCTGCGAGTAGACGCAAATTATGTTCCTCAGAGTTCAATGCCGTCCAATGAACACGGATACAAATTGGTGTCAGCAAGAGGCATCGAAAAAAAAAACAAAAAAAAACAACGTTAAACGTTTAGGGCTTAGCGTCTTTTGTCCACCACGAAGGTGATTTCAAAGACGAGCACCAAAAAGCCGGAGGTCTAAATAAATTTTGACCCCAGCTGGGTTCGAACCCACGACCTCTCGGACTGACGAGTGTCGAACGCTCTACCACCGAGCTACCCAGCTCCTCTGCAAGAGGCATAGATCCTCATGAGCCCCCGCAGTTGCGGGGGCTCATGAGGATGTATGCCTCTTATAATTGGGTCATGTCACTTTTTATTAGCATTGAAGAAATTAAACGCTTAGCAGTCAACTGTTTGGAAAGGTTATAATCCTTGTAAAAAGTGTGATGTTCGGAGTATTGTAGTCTCTGTTTCTGGCATGAACATTGCTTATGAGCCGTGACTTCGCTCTCGTTGGTTGTTGGGAGTCTTTCGGCGTAAACGTAACCTCACTATAATCATTGTGAACATACGGTTTTGAACAATCTTGTTTCAGACGGCATCTACGGCGGCAAGAACTACTACTACTGAGCGGCTTGTCCTGACCCCCTCTATTCTCCCGATGTGACTTTCATCGGCAACTTGCTTTTACACTGCAGTGAAGGGAATGTAGCAATAAATATGGCATGTGCATGAAACAAAAACACCTTGTGTCTTGCTATTCTCATTGTTTAGAGACGAGTGCCCAGTGTGCAAAGGTCCTCGGGCCCACGACGGCCGCAGTGGGCCCGCGCACGGCTGTGCGCGGGCCCACTGCGGCCGTAGTGTCCCCGAGGACGTTTTGCTACTGGGGTGTAGTAGTGATGGTAACAAATAAATGTACGTTTGTGTGCACGCGTGTGTGTGTGTGTGTGTGTGTTGTGTGTGTGCGTGCGTGCGCGCGTGTGTGTGTGCGTGCGTGCGTGCGTGTGTGTGTGTATGACTGTGTGGGTGTGTGGGAGTGCGTGCGGTGCGTGTTTGTGTGTGCGTGCGTGCGTGCGTGTGTGCGTGTGTGCGTGAGTGTGTGTGTGTGTGTGTGTGTGTGTGTGTGTGTGTGTGTGTGTGTGTGTGTGTGTGCGTGTGTGTGTGTTTAATGCACGAATCACTGATCCTGATATCTCGTGTAGTCACGGAAACAGAATGAAAATCAGTAGTTGAGTAATGTGATTTTGTATCAATCTCTTTCCCTTGCCCCCCCCCCCCCCCTACCCCCCTCTCCCCAAATCGCCTAACCCATTCGCTAGACGAATAAGGTTGGTTTGTTATCGTCATCTCCACGGATTAATCCCGCGTACTGATACTGTAAATCACGGCCGCCGAGAAAAAATGAATACAAACCAACTGCAATAGACATAGATCATTACGAGCCACCGCAAATGTGGGGGCTCGTGAGAATCTATCTCTTTTGCTGACAACACTTTGAATCCGTGCTCCTGGGGCGTTTAATTAACAAACAGAAACACAGACTGCATCAACGTGAACGTGCAGTGACGGGGGCTAGTTTGTCTCGCATTCTTTCAAAGATTACTTGAATCGCAGTTAATTTGTAGTGGCCGGTTAATGCGGCCAACAGGCATGACAAACAGCCTTTTTATCTAGCGTCCACTAGTTAGGAAAAACACAATCTGTTTTAAATTACTTTAGAAACACACGTAATCCATGTTTCAAACATTCACGCCAGTTTGGTTCCTGCAGAGAAATGCATCCCCATGTTGCGATTTTGTCTTATTGTCTCTATATGAGGGGAGGGGATAGGGGGGGGGTGGGGGGGACCCTAAAATCGTGATTCGTGATTGACGTTTTTTCGGTTCTCGTGTTTCGAAATTGCATTTTGTCATCCTCGTGATCCGTGAAAGAAAGGATCGTCGTAAAACGTGATGAAGCCGAATAAGAGTTTCGTGATCCGTGAGAACACCCTGGTTATTGTGTGTAACGCGGTAGTCTATTGTCAGAATATAAATCTTAGTCATAAATCTTCTCCTACCCCTCCACCCTCCCTCCAACCATTCCCATCGTTAGACTGTTCGTTTCGGCCAGTGAGAGAGGTTATGTCGAAGGCTGTCCCCTCTCTCTTTATCGTCACTTGGACACCGTGAAACGTAAATGCTGTTTTTTTTTTTTTTTTTTAAATTCGTGATCTGTGAATCACAAAAATTATCGTCGTGAATCCGTGATGGTACCCCCCACAATTCACCCCCCCACCTCCCCCAACTCATATGCGCACCACCACCCTGCCCTCCCTTGTCCACAATCCACTGAACTAGTTGGGTTAGTTTCTTATCGCCATTGCCACGAATTAATCCCCCGCACTGATGCTGTAAATCAAGGGTGATTAACCCCATTCACTGCCAGCTGACGCAAATTTTGCTTCTGACTGGAATTGTTGCTATTTCAACACCAAAGACGGAGCCCAAAAGCCATCCGAAAAACATAAATACAAAGTAGTGTAGTAAGCAAGAGGCATAGATCCTCATGAGCCCCCGCGACTGCGGGGGCGCATGAGGATCTATGTCTCTTGCAGTTGGATTTAGTTTAGTTACAACAGTGAACGGGTTAATTTGTCTCGAATTCTTCTAAAGGTTGCTTGAATCCGTATGGCAATTAATCTGCAGCAGTTAATGCGGTCGGGCAGACAAACAGCTTTTTCATTTAGCGTCCAGAAGTTGGGGGGAAAAACACAGCCCTGTTTTGAATTACTTTCCAAGTACACGTTACCCACTTCTCAGACGTTCACGTTAACTCATTCAGCCCGACGGCCGTATTTACCAAATTTGGGAGGCGTCATCTGATGACTATGCACCAGTTGTTCAAGGGCAGTGCCAGATTAGCTTGGCGCCGACAGGCGCCAAGCTAATCTGGCACTACCCTTGAATTATCATGGTCGACCCATCTCCTGCTGTAGTGCGTCAGGGCTGAATGGGTTAATCTGGTTCTGACAGAGGAAAAAGATCCTCATTAGCACGTGAGACTGGATGGAAATTGCTGACTGAAGTTCTGCGTCGATGGTTTCAGTTCAGGATGTCAAACTGTTTGCTTCTGGTGTCGTGTATGTGCCAGCTGTGTGTGTGTGTGTGTGTGTGTGTGTGTGTGTGTGTGTGTGTGTGTATGCGTGTGTGTATGTGTGTGTATGTGTGTTTGTGTGTGTGTGTGTGTGTGTATGTGAGTGAGTGAGTTTATGTGTGTGTGTGTAAGTGTGCATGTGTGTGTGTGTGTGTGTATGTGTGTGCGTACTTGCGTGTGCGCGCGTGTGTGTATGTGCGTGCTTGCGTGTGTGCGTACATGAGCGTGTGTGCGTACATGAGTGTGCGTGTGTGAATAACAAGAATAAAAGATTAGGTAATCGAGAGAGAATCAATGAATCAATGAAACTTTATATTACAACGGTTTAGGCATTGACATCGTCATCGACACAGCCATTTTACAAACCTGCCGTTGCTAACAACTACAAGACTAACTTCAAATATACATACATATAAGTAAAACATAATACTTGCAAACAATTGACAACACTGTTCACATAGACAGACATACTCGTAGACTCACAGATACCCCCCCCCCCCCCGCCCCCCCACACGTAGACAGAGCCAAGTAGTCCAAATGATAAATGAAAAGGATAACAGGCTTAATTGGGAATAAATTGAACCCAGCATAAAAAAGAGACATATAATACAAGTGGTTAAGGCATCCCTACGAGTGATCCACAAAAGTACTTGCAGAGACCCTTTTTAAAACAGGCTAGCGAGGAGGCGGATTTTACATGGTCGGGAAGCGCATTTCAGATAAGTGTCCCTGAGAAGGATAAGCTAGTTTTATATAGATCGATCCTTGGTTTTGGGACTATGAAAAGCTTTCTGATGTTTCCAAGCTTGGACTCAGACTTACGGAACAAAGTGGAGATGTACTCAGGTGTTTTGCATTTTCACACTTTGAACATAAAGATTGCTTTGTTATATTTAAAATGACCTGGAAGAGGAAGGATCTAGGAGACCTGCTTTTGAGAGCTTTTTTTCAGTGGTTAGGTGTGGATCAGGGCAGATTATTTTGAACGCTCGTCTGTGTAGGGAATTGAGTCTCTTTAAATGGACCTCTGACTACATCCATCCCATACCGTTGACGCGTAATCGATATAAGAACATATGTGAGCGTTATAAAATAGTTTACGGGTATCTGAATCAGTATAATATTTTCAGTTTTGAAAACATAAAGAGATTTTTTGCTACTGTTTCACATAAGGCGTCTGTATAAGTTTGCCATTTTAGCTGACTGTCGATTGTAATCTCCAGTACTCGATGTTTATTTACCTGTTCTACCTGACTGCCTTTAAGTGAAAGGTTAAGTAATAGAGGCGTTATCTGCTGTTTTTGGCGCGTGGCGATTACCATCGATTTCGTTTTGGCTGGATGAACAACCATAGAATTGTTTATACACTAAGCTGATACTCCATTAAGACTTTGTTTTAAGTTGCCGGAAATTACCTGTATATCTTTACTAGTAGTATGAACTGAGGTGTCGTCAGCAAAAAGGTCGCATTGTACATCTTGGCAAGGGGGATGGGGGTTATGTCAAAGGGAGATAATTTCCTTTCCAAAGGAAGGGCAGTCTCATTTTTGCTTTGCGTCACAGTCCTCTAGATCCCAACAAATGACATCTCTCGTCGTTTTTAGCACAACAGGACGAAGCCTATACGAGTTGGGCCCCTTGGTCCATAGCCTCTATGCGCTATAAGCCGCTGTCGGGGAACCTAACTGGTTCAATTAAATTAAATTAAATTAAATTAAATTAAATTAAATTAAATTAAATTAAATTAAATTAAATTAAATTAAATTAACTTTATTTATCCTGCGACGGGCAATTGAAGTGGTCCGACAGGCTCGGTGACTTAGATTATACACAAAACTTACATTAAAATGGGTAGACCATCGAAAACCGATGATGTCGTCATTGTGCATGACTTCTACTTGTGGGTGCGGGTGTGGCTGGCCAAGTCAATCCTGGAGCCACACCTGCGAGGGCAATGGGGGCTCTGGAACGTAGCTGTAGGGAGAGTCGACGCTGTCTTTCTGCGAGTTCTGGTACTGGTGATCTTTTCGCGCCGATTGTGTTCAAAGAGCGTGCAGGCTTCCCTGGTGGCGGCATGGTAGCCAGATCTATCTTGTGCTTGCGCTTCAAGTTCCTTTACCGGGAAGTCGCAGTACTTGAGGCTGTCTGTTATGCAGTCTTTGAAGCGTTTCTTTGGCCGTCCTTGCTTCCTATGGCCTTTTGAGAGTGCACCATACAGAAGTTAGCGTGACATGCGAGAATCATCCATGCGTATGACATGACCTGTCCAGCGAAGTTGTGTCTTTAAGATCAAGGCTTTAACACTCACTAGGCCAGCATTGTCCATGACTTCCAGGTTTGTCACCTTGTCTTGCCATTTGATGCCCATGAGTGAGCGCAGGGATCTCATGTGGAAACGTTCAAGCTGCTTGAGGTGCTTTCTGCACAGCGTCCATGACTCACAGCCGTAGAGGAGGCTGGGGAGGACTACTGCCTTGTAGGCTTTGATCTTGGTGGAGAGTTTGACGTTGTTGTTATTCAACACACGAGTGCGCAGACGACCCAGGGCTTTGCAGGCATTGGTGATGCGAGCTGCGATTTCCTTGTCGATAGTACCGTCAGAAGAGACGCAGCTCGGTGCCTTCAATATACACTTGGGGTGGGGGGGGGGGGGTGGGGTGATCTTGTACCTAGGACTGGTTGGTGCAGGACCTCGGTCTTGTTGAGACTGATGATGAAACCAAACAGTCGAGAAGCTTCCGAGAACCTGTTGACGATGGTCTGGAGGTCAGACTCCGTGTGCGCCATCAGCGCACAGTCATCGGCAAACAGCGCATCAAGGATCAGTCTCTCGATGGTCTTAGTCCTGGCGTTCAGTCGACGGAGGTCGAAGAGTACTTCAGGTACACTCCCTTCTCAAAGTCGCTTACTACATGGGTCAGGACACACGTGAAGAACAGGTTGAACATCACGGGGGCAAGAACACAACCTTGTTTCACACCGTTGGAAATGTCGAAGGGTGCGGATGTGTCGCCGTTTGACTGGACAACTCCTACCATTCCATCATGGAAGAGGCGGATGATGTTGGTGAGATTCCTGGGGCAGCCGAGCTTTGCGAGGATGACCCAGAGCGCTTTTCTGTTCACGGTGTCGAATGCTTTGGTCAGGTCTATGAACACGGTGTAGAGGTCCATGTGCTGCTCAATGCATTTCACCTGGACCTGTGCTGCGGCCGGGTCTGAAGCCACACTGAGCCTCTGGAATTGCTTCCTCAGATACAGAGCTGATCAGGCGGTTGAGGATGACTCTCGCAAGGATCTTGCCAGCGATGGACAAGAGTGAGATCTCTCGGTAATTGACACAGTCTGCTTTGCTGCCCTTGTTCTTGAACAGGGAGATCATTGTAGCATCTCTAAATTCCTGTGGCATGTTCTCCTCTGCCCAGATGCATGTCAGAATGTTGAGGAAGCCATCAAGGGTCTCAGGTCCTGCTGGTTTGAAGAGCTCTGCGGGGATGCCGTCCATGCCTGCAGCCTTGCCGGAGCTTGTCTGGTTGATCGCTTTCTTGACTTCGTCCAGGGTGGGCGAGAGGTCAAGGTCATCCAGTGTCGGCGTCTGGGGAACCATGTCCAGGGCCGCGGGGTCGACGGGGTCGACAGTGGAAGGCAGGTTCAGCAGATTTGAGAAGTGTTCTCTCCAGCGCTCAGTGATGCTGCCTTTGTCAAGGTGAAGCCGTCAGAAGAAAAGAGAGGGGTTGTCCTGGGTCTGGCAGGGCCGTAGACAGCTTTCATAGCGCTTTAAAAAAACTCCTTGGAGTTGTTGGATTCAGCAAAGTGTTGAAGTTCTTTTGCCTTGCTGTCCCACCAGGTGTCTTGCATGTTGCGGAGCTCTCTCTGGGCTTTTCTCTGGAGGTGTTTGAAGTGGTCTTTCTTGGACAAGAAGTTGATGTCATTCTGCCACTCGATGAAGGCACTGCGCTTTTGCTCCAGTAGCTTGTTGATCTCTTCATTGTTCTCATCGAACCAATCCTGGTGTACCCTCTGCTTGGGTCCAAGCACGTCTTTGGCAGACTCCGTCACCATCCCCTTGAACTGGTTCCACATTTCAGTTGGGTTGCCAGTCAACTGTCCATGGGCAGTTAGCAGGTCATCAAGGTGGGACTGGAAGTTGTCCTTGATGTCCGGGCGCTTCAGCTTTGCCAGGTTGAATGAAGATCGGGTGAGCTTCGGCCTCTTCCTGTGTGCTGGTGCAATGTGCAGGTTGAGGACAGCCCGCACCAGCCGATGGTCGGTCCAGCACTCGGCTCCTCTTATGGCTCTGGTGATTCTGACCTCTCTAATATCCCGCTGGCGGACAATGACATAGTCTATGAGATGCCACTGCTTGGATCTGGGATGCATCCATGTTGTCTTGTACTTACTAGCCAACCTGAAGAGGGTGTTGGTGACGGCGAGCCCATTCTCAGCGCACAAAGTCAGCAGCAGCAGGCCATTGCTGTTCATCTTGCCCAGCCCGTGTGGGCCCATCACTCCTTCCCAGCAGTCACGTTCGCGCCCAACTCGAGCATTGAAGTCACCAAGTCGTGGACTTCAAAAGGGAGTCGAGGCTCTCATAGAACGCCTCCTTGTCGTCATCGGTGCTGGTGAGTGTCGGAGCATAGGCGCTGATGATAGGGACATGTCGGGTGTGGCAGATGGGGAAAACGAAGCTTCATCACTCGTTCGCTGATGCCAGTTCAATTCAATACACCGCGACGGGCCATGAAAGTGGTCCGACAGGCTCAGTGACTTAGATATACACAAAACGTACATTAAAATATGCACACAATAATGATACAAACAATCAATTCAATTAAAATCTAATGTATTTAAAACAGCACAACATTAATAAATAAAATGTATCAGTGTGTCTAGATTTCCTCGAGGTGTGGTTTGTAAGCGCTCTTTGGTCAAGGGAACTACGGTTATTTCAAATATCAAATACTAGGACAGTTACTTGAGTAAACAGATCCTCGTAATAAGCCCTATTTATTCTCCTTTTCTTCTTCAGATTCGCTGAATATTTTTTTTTTAAATATTAATTTCACTTGTCTAAGCTAATAACTGGACGCTGCAAGACATTTATCGCTTTTGGGAGTTCTTACGTAAAAAGAAGAAACCCTCCCCCCCCCCCCCCCCCCGCACAAAAAAAAAGGAAACGCCCCTCCCCCCCAAAAAAAAAACAAGAACAAAAAAAAAAAAACAACAAAAAAACAACAACAAAACAAAACAAAACAAAACAAACAAACAAACAAAAAACTACAAAAAAGCAATCAAAAACAACAACAAAAAACCAACAAAACAAACAAAACAACAACAACAAAAACCCATAACAAACAAAAAAAAGCAAAGCAAATCAAAACAAAACAAAACAAAACAAAACACAACAAAACAAACAAAAAACAACAACAACACACACACACACACACACACACACACACACACACACACACACACACACACACACACACACACACACACACACACACACACACACACACACACAACACAAACATCCCACAAAAACAACCACCACAAAAATCACGCACAAACAAACAACAACAAAAAAGAAAGAAAAGAAAACCATCCTGACTTTAAGATAAGATAAGATAAGATGGTTTATTGCCATATGTTTCCATGTACAAAACAATAAAAACATTGGAATTTGTCTTGATGTCAGTTACTAAGACTAAACACACACACACACACACACACACACACACACACACACACACACACACACAGAGAGAGAGAGAGAGAGAGAGAGAGAGAGAGAGAGAGAGAGAGAGAGAGAGAGAGAGAGAGAGAGAGAGAGAGAGAGAGAGAGAGAGAGAGAGAGAAACATCTGATACAATCATTCTCACTCGCCACTCGCGCTCTCTCCAATTAGTCCGGTTGATCAGAGAGAGCGTGAACAGCAAGAGGGAAAAAACTGTTGCGGAATCTGCTGGTCCTGGTACTGATGGACCTGTACCTGCGCCCTGATGGTAAAATTTGAAAAAGCTCATTGCCGGGGTGGGTGGAATCACTGGAGATAAGACGTGCTCTACGTAAGAGACGCTGCTGGTACAGTGAGTCCAGGCTAGGAAGATCTCTGCCTATGGATTTTTGAAGCGGTCTTGACCACCCTACTCAGTCTGATTTTCTCTTTGGCCGTGATGGAACCATACCAAACCGTGATCGAAAAGGTGAGCACGCTCTCAATCACAGCTCGGTAGAATTGCATCAACATGTGGGCACCGAGACCGAAACTTTTCAGACGTCGCAGGAAGAACAAGCGCTGCTGTGCTTTTTGGACGATAAGGCGAGTGTTTTCCTCCCACTTCAGGTCACATGACAGGGTAGTGCCAAGAAACTTAAAGTTCTGGACTGTTTCAATGATTTCACTATTGATCACAAGAGGGGGGAGGGGGAGGGGACTGTTTCTTTCTAAAGTCCACAATCATTTCTTTTGTTTTGCCAGAGTTCAGTTCAAGGTTGTTGTTATTACACCAACTAATTAGAGTCTCAACCTGACTACGGTAAGCGGATTCGTCTGAGTTTGTAATGCACCCTTCCACTGTGGTGTCATCTGCAAATTTCAGAACTTTAGTACTGGCATGGCATGAAGCACAGTCATAAGTAAACAGGGAGTAGAGCATAGGGGAGAGCACGCACCCCTGAGGCGTGCCCGTGGATAAAGTGAGGGTGGATGACACATTTCCACCAATTTTAACGACCTGTGGTCTCATCAACAGGAAATCGAGGGTCCAGAGGCACAATGTCTCTGGAACTCCGATTTGCTGGATCTTCTGGTACAATTTGGATGGAATAATGGTGTTAAAAGCAGAACTGTAATCAACAAATAAAATTCTGGCATAGGTGTTTGGGATTTCAAGGTGTTGTAAAACATAAAACAAACCAAGTGACACTATAACTAAACATGGATTAATCACGACAGCTGGAAAGTAGTGTCCGACTGATTTATTTGCTGGAGTTGTTTTGGGTCGAGGTGACAGGGTCTTTTCACCCCTTCACTGCCAAGAAAAAGTGAACACGATCCAACAGCAAGAGACATAGATCCCCATGAGCCCCCGCGACCGCGGGGGCTCATGAGGATCTATGACTCTTGTTGTGACCAATTTGTATCCGTGTTTCTCGGACGACTGTGGCTTTTGGTCGTCCTATCGTTGAATGAACAGAGACTGGCACTTCCATGCGCCAGGAGAGTTCCCTGTAACCCTTCAGCTATCACGAGAATCAGACATAAATCTCTGCTGCGCTATCATGGCCAAGCCATCTCCGGCTGTACGTAGTCTCTTTAAGATGAATAACATACAGGTCAGCCTCGTTGTATCGCGATACCAGTCAGGCCGTGTCAGTTCTTGGAGTCTGCGTTGATGAGCTGCTAAAATTACATGGAGAAAAAAACCAACATAGGAGAAAAAAACCAACTCCCTCCCCCTAAAAACAACAACAACAACAACAACCCCCCCCAAAAAAAAACAACAACAACAAACAAACAAACAAACAAACAAACAAACAAACAAACAGACAAACAAACAAACAACAACAGCAACAAAACAACCCCACCCCCCAAAAAACTATTTAAAACACACACACACACACACACTAACACACACACACACACACACACACACACACACACACACACACACACACACACACACACACACACACACACACACACAAAAAAAAAAAAAACAAAACAAAAAACAAACAAAAAACCCCAGACACCCCAAAATAACAACAACAACAAACAAACACCCAAACCCAATAAAAAAAAAAAATAGTCCTTTGGCCGACGCCAGCCTAACTGGTCCGCGCGAGCCAGTTAGACTGATGTATGCCACAGGACATTTTTGCTCGATGGATATCGACTTGGGAGCCACTGACGTTTCATCAGATTTGGCAATATTCTGATGCGCGTGCCTTGATGATCAAACACTTTTTTTTTTATTTTTTTGTCTGAATTGTAGAACTGAAATAGACTAAGCACTTAGCAAGTCATTTTAATTCACTGCACATTCTTAAACAGCGGAGTGTTTAAGTGAACTTTGGTTTATTCATACGGCCGGTTTCGCACAATTTCTGGCCGTGATTGCAGTTGGGCATACACACATGATTATCACGAAAGTACCGGCTATGGCAAATGAGAAGTGTGCTTACGACAAACGTGTATGAAGACGAATAAAAAGCGCATAAAGTGTACGATAAACATTCAGCAGGACATTGTCGAAATTTCGATAGCGCGACCGTGGGCCGGCAACGTTCATATTCATTCATTAATTGTTCTGAACTCATTTTCGATTCTCTTAGCTGAATTCCTCCCTATCTAATTGTGCCCATGTCAAAAGAAGGATGTCAAAAATTAGCCAGAGCATAAAATGCATTTTTATAACCCCTTCAATACCGGTAAACGCAGATTATGCTCTGAAATTTTTTTAACACGAAAAAGCCACAGCCGGCAAAGTAACATTGAAACAAAGTGGTGTCAGTAAGAGGCATAGATCCTCATGAGCCCCTGCAAAAGCGGCTGCTCAAAGGATCTATACATCTTGCAGTTTGGTGCTCTTTACATTTTCTCAGCAGTGAACGGGTTAAAACAAATACCTATCCAAAAGCTTAAATGCATTCATCTGCACCAATCATGCTTCATTTAGAAATGAGAAAGGACAACAGTGGATTGGGGTGGGTGAGGTAGGAGTCATGAAAAATAGTATTTGTTTCGGTTGGCCTTTACTTGTAAAGATGTGTTCTTTTCGAACCCGCTCAACCATTACAATAGACGATTCCCGATTTCGAAATCAGAAATAGGTTAAAAACAAAATAACAAACAAAAACAAAAAGCAAACTGTGCGTCTTTTGAGTCAAACATTGGATTAACAGCCCACACACATAGGACGCTTTTCGGAAATCAGAACTACAACAGTGGATTACAAGCTCGGACAAACGTGCGATATCGCACGTTTGTCTGAGCGTTTAATCCACTGTTTTCGCCGAGACACGTGCAATTGTGATCAACCTCTGATTTCCGAACAATGTTTTTATTATTAGTATTTTTTACAGCGCATAGGCATAGGCCCTAATGTTCAAAACAACAATCCAGCACGCAATTCTGACAGACAAGCGATACGTGTACCTGTATATCGACAACACCGTACAAGGGTCAGGTCAAGAAAAGCGGCTGCATATTGACAGGACGACTTAAGTGCGTTGATCGGGCCCAGGTATACCTGGAGACAGAGTTCCCAATCAGTCCACCATTCATCCCTCTTCCAGGCCCTTGGCACATTCACTCCACACGTATCGCACACCTTTAATGCAACTCCTTGTATCTGCAATAGGCGTTGATTCTCATGCGCTCCTGAAACCACACAGGCTCTTCTACTTGTAAGAGGCATAGATTCTCATGCTCATGAGAATCTATGCCTCTTGAGGTTAATATTAAATCAGTTTCCCCATGCATGCTACTTATATATTTGCTTCTTTATGAAATCGCCCAGGTCCGTGAGAATTTATGTTTGTTGCTGGTGGTAACCGTCAGGGTTAACTCAGCGAGATGTGCCGCGCATGAGGTAACGCGGCATTTTGCCGCGTATCCGTGTGAGGCATGTCTCCAATGCGCCAAACCTATGCTTCTGTCTCAATCGCAGGGATTCGTCTGGGTTTAAAGCAAAAAGTGTCTTGCTCAAGGGTGCGGGGCGGGGCGGGGCTCATATACATACATCTGCTCCGTCCTCAGAAAAAGTGATTTGGGGTTCTTTATATGACTGTGTCAGACACATTCAAGTACCGTTAGATAGCGAGACTGCTTTCAAGAGGGAAATTCGTGGTGAGAGAGGGTGGCGGGGTGGAATGGGGTGTGGGTTGCCTGAGCGGGTAGTTTGCACCCCGAAAGCAGTCTCAATCCGGCTGCAAAAGGGGCGTAGATCCTCATGGGCTCTTACAAACTAAAAGAGGTGCTCATGGGGCCTACGTCACTTAAAGTCAAAGGTCAGGCTAATCTACATGCGTTATACAGAGTTTGGTTTTGAGCATGTGACCTTTCTACGGCTCGATTGAGCGAATACACTGAGTGGTGGGTAGACAGTAAACTCTTTGATTGCCAGCCAGGCCACTGTCTAGTTTTGTTTCGGATATCATTATAAATTCAACCCCCCTCCCCACCTCTCTCTCTCTCTCTCTCCTCCCCCCCCTCCCCCCCCCCCCCCCCCCCCCCCCCAAAAAAAAAAGAGGAATAGTATACAGATACAAAATTGGGTTAGCAAGTGGCATAGAGGCATATGCCTCTTGCAGTTGGGTGGTGTTTTACTGTTTCACGACACACTGGAAAGCCCCGGGTATGGAAGGGAGAAAGGGGTGGAAAGTTGTTCGATACTCGCCCGTCTTTGGGTAGGCTTTCAGGCGTATAGGTGATAGGTCGAAGAGGTAAAAAGCGCCTATGATTTCTCGCCAGTCATTAGCTAGGCGATAGCGGTGTGGGGTTTGGGCTGAATGCCTATTGTCCCCTTTCATTCAGTGTTAAGCGAAATGAAATCTGTTTGCTTGGGTGCCTCGGCGGTAAACGACAAAAATCAAGTCGGAACACACACACCGGCCGGCTTCCTTAGCGATCCGCTGTTTGATGTTGTTTATTCTCAGAGCGACAAGTAGAGAAGAGACGATTATCACACAGACAACTGGTGGATACAGACTGATATACCCCATGTAGAGACGATTAAATACACGGACAGCTGTGGATACAGGCTGGTATATCTTATGTGGTTTTTGGACACGCCTTCACCAGTCATTCATTTGCAGGTAAGTTTTGTTTAATCACAATTGTATCTGATTTTGAAATATCATGGTATTCATAAACTTTAAGACGACATGAGTTAGCCACAACATTAGCCCAATAGCTACCTCTTAAAGTATATAAGGCATGTATGCATGGTATATATATATATATATATATATATATATATATATATATATATATATATATATATATATATATATATATATATATATATATATATATATATATATATAAACGGAATGAACAACCAAATACAAATTAACATCATTTTTTAATGTGACACTTCTTATGGTGACAGTTAAATGACTTTGAACTGAATTATAAAATGAAGAGAGACCATTCTAGTACGCTACATTCCAACTTCCTTTAACCCAATCAGCCCTGACGCACCACAGCAGGGGATGGGTCGACCATGATAATTCAAGGGTAGTGCCAGATTAGCTTGGCGCCTGTCGGCGCCAAGCTAATCTGGCACTGCCCTTGAATTATCAAGCGGTCGATCCATCTCTTGCAACTGGTGCATAGTCATTAGATGACACCTCCAAAATTTGGGAAATACGGCCGTCGGGCTGAATGAATTTAAAGTAACCAACTCTCTACTAAAAAAACATTCGTGCTTACATTTAGGATGGAAGACAAATGCATAAATGCACAAAGGAGTATTTGTTTCGGCAGTTATGTTCAAAGGGTATGGTAATCTAAGCAGACTATCAAATAATGAAATTGTATGTGTTGACATTTCACGTACGGACCTCAGTTCCACCGAGAAAACGAATGAAAGACTTGGCACAGTTGCGTCACAGAATCACAGAAAGGGACGGTGATCGATAACAAACGTCCACGTATATTTGAAACGATTGAAAATGCGCTTCAACTGAATAGAGCGGGTATTAACGTGATTAATAAATGCCTTGAAAGTAGTAGATGTCTAAACTATCCTAATGGCTTTCCGAAGTTCATGCCTGGTAATGTTTTGCGTCAAAGTCATTTCAGTGGGACCCCCATAGGTCCAGTGTGAGAGACAGGTCGATCATGATCGTTCTTCTTTCTTCTTCTTCCTCGAACACGATTATGATCGTTCAAGGTATGTGCCTGATTAGCTGGGCGCCCAAGGCGCCCAGCTAATCATGCACTAAACTTGAAAAAAGCCTATTCCACCTGCAGGAAACGGAGCCACTCGTATAAAAGTAGGGTCTATTAAAAACAGACAAGGCATTGAAACGAAGCGACGTCATACGAAATAATGAAGGCAATGGCCGCTGTAAATTTCACCCATTGTTTTGGGCGGGCAACTGAGTCTGCCCTTTGAAGGCAAAAGACAGCAAGTCCATTTTTGTGGAGAGCGACATTTTCATTGTAATACAATGGAAATCTTGCTTTTCACAAAATGGACTTATTGTCTAGTGCTTTCGCTGAACAGAAGTGAATTTGCATGAATAAAACGGTCGGCAGTGTGCAGGCAAACCGTACTTGTGTATGCCGTCAGCTGCGAGGGTGGCATGCTACAGCGATGATATAACTCTTCGCCACAGGTGCAGGGGCTCGTGTTCATTCATGCCCATTGCTTGCTTTCAGTTTATATTTGTGTTCCTACGGACGGAGTTTTTTTAAAACTCATTCTGTCCGTGACATACCTCAACAAGATATGGCTCGACCATGACAGTTCAAGGGTGGTGGTAGAATAGCTTGGCGCCTATAGGCGCCAAGCTATTCTGGCACCACCCTTGAACTATCATGGTCGATCTGTCTCCTGAATTGTAATGCAGTCCTCAGAGGATAACTCCAAAATGTGGGTATTTCGTACCTCCGGCACAATGAGCTAACTCAGCATTGACATTTCAATGATTCGAGAGAACACAACTTGTAAAAATCATCTCCGAAGCACGAGGCGTGCATTAAAATGGCCTGCTCGAGGAAGTACAGGGTTAATAGATCGAAATATCGCCTTCAAAACTGTTCTTAGTAAGTTATACACTAATGCTGGACAAAATGGCTGACTGAAATTATGAATGTCGTCAATCAAAGGACTTTTGCTCTTCTTTTCCTTTGTACACAGTCGGAGTTCCTTCTGTTACGTTCAAAAGGCAGTGGAAAACCTCTGGGCGGTGCGCGTGCCAGCTCATTATGGATTGTGAAAAGAAGAATAGGAAGTATTAACTGAGGCAAGGCAACATTTAAAGCAAATCGTGTCGGCGAATTTTATCAACGAAAGCCCCGCCATGGATCAGATCGCATTAACTCATTCAAGAAGCTCTGCATCAATAGCTGCGAAAGTGTCGTATAGCGTTGGCATATCTGAAGCGGAGCGCCTTGATGAGGGGCACCTTGAATGAATTAACTGAAACTCACTCCATTTTTGTTTTCGCTAATGATCGTGTATCAAAATACAAGATATATATATATATCTCTTTGACTCCATCACTGCCAGTGGACGTACATTGTGTTTTTGGAAATCACGGAAATTTCTACGTCAAAGCCTCCCAGCCGTAGAAGGAGCATGGCTACAAAGTGTTTCCAGCAAGCAGCATAGATCCTCATGAGCCCCGCAATTGCGGGGGCTCATGAGGATCTTAACCTCTTGCAGTTGAGTGGTTTTCATTTTTTCTCGGCACGGCGAAGGCGTTACGTTTAGAACAAAACAAGCTTGCTGCAAAGTGGTTATTATTTCGAAAAGCACAAGACAAAACAAACAAGCGCCGGTAAGCACCTTAACATATTCGACCCCAGGACCGAAATCCCCAAATTTTGAAGTTGCCTAGGGGTTCGTGCAGTGCGACAGTGCGGGACGGTCGGCCGCCTGATCGGATGTCTGACGGGATGGAGCGCTCAACATTCCCGCATTGACTGACCCGCAGCATGCGGTCAACAGACGAAACTCAAGAAGTTACTTTCAAGTTTAACTTATATCACTACACTATATCACTACACTCCCCACCCCAAGCTGACCGTCGTAATGTATTTTCACTATTTGTGGTACGTGAGTCATTGTCTAAAGCGTGCGCATGCGTGTGCGAGTTGTGAGTGCGCGCTTAGAGTTATAATTATTATAAGATAAGCGCATTATAAATACCGTAATTATTATTAATTATAATATAATATAATATAATATAATATAATATAATATAATATAATATAATATAATATAATATAATATAATATAATATAATATAATATAATATAAAACATAAGGCGAAAGACCGTAAGTCGACTTTGTGAAAAAAACACATTTTCACTTACAATAATGAAAATCTCGCTTTAAAAATAAATCGACTTACGGTCTTTGGCCTTCACAAGGCGGTGCGAATGAGAACAACGTTACATTTTCACCTGGGCTCAGTTGCATGAGGGAGCTTAGTCCTGCGAGAGCCACTAAGCAAGGACTAAAGCTAAAGCGGAGCACCTTGCTTAGTGGCTGGCTCAGGACTAAGCTTATTCGTGCAACTGGCCCCTGCAGTATAAACTAACGATTGACCATACACTCATCGGAATTTTTTAAAAATATTTTTTTAAATTTTTTATTTTTAAATTTTATATAAACGAAGTATTTTGTACAGAAATAGTGTATTCAATACACTGTACAAAATACTTCGTTTATATAAAAAAAAATTTAAAAATAAAAAATTTTAAAAAATATTTTAAAAAAATTCCGATGAGTGTATGGTCAATCGTTAGTTTATACTGCAGGGGCCAGTTTAACCTCTGAAAAATGGTAGTTATTTCCTATTTGCGTTATATCCTACCTTGTAGCGAAAAATGGCGGTTTTCTTGAAGCTGTCTTTGTGACGCATCTTGGGTGCGAGTTTTGTTCTAGTTTTGTTCTATAACGATCACCAAAACGTTCTAAAGTAAATAGTTACTTAGTGTTGTTCGAAACAACAAGCGCACTACTGGACATTGCAACGTCATGAAATTTTTTTAATTACGTCATAAGTCTATTATGTATGAATGTATATTCCTTTGACGTCAGTCATGTCTGGCGTGATCCAGATCTAAAGATTTCTTCTTGATTTCTTTCACGAACATTGTGGAGGAATGAAAACAAATACCTTCGGCCTTCGGGGTACAATGGTTCCTTTGAGGTTGACCTCCCTCAGGCCTCAAGGGTCCGTGCAGCAAGTCCCTGCTACCAATAACTTATAATATACAACAATCGACTTCGCGTATTACAAGAGTTTTTGTAGCTCGGTCATGTGATACAGTTACGCTAAAGGGATTGTCGTGTGATGTAGGGATGAAAGCTGCGATGCAGTTTCATTTTCCTGTTTTCCACTTGTGTATGTCACACGTGGTATATAAGTGTTGACTCCCGGTCGTCACAATAACGGGAGTCCGAAATAGCTCAGGCGGTTAAACGTCGGAGCAGGAGAGCGAAGGGAATCGCCGGGTCGTGGGTTCGAATCCGGACCCGGCCCCGGTAGCTGGACTCACAATCCAGGGGAAAAAAACGGATTTGTTCAATAGCATGTCCGTTGAAAGGTCCTGGTAAATCGAAGTGGCACATTTGGAGTGCGCCTGAGTTTATCAGTGTTCAGGTCGTACTCCATAAGCAATAGATTTCCCTGTCCCCCATAACCCGCCCGTCAGGGCCGTCCATGATTACCTCGGTGCTGTGGACGTTAAACCCGAACTAACCGATCGTCACAATAACGGATTTGTTCAATAGCATGTCCGTTGAAAGGTCCTGATAAATCAAAGTGGCACAGTTGGAGTGCGCCTGAGTTGATCAGTGTTCAGGTCGTACTCCATAGGCAATAGATTTCATTGTCCCCCATAACCCGCCCGTCAGGCCGTCCATGATCACCTCGGTGCTGTGGACGTTAAACCCGAACTAACCAACCAACCCGTCACAATACTTTCAGCCTGTCAATATTATTTGCCCTTGAGTGAATCGTCTGAAGCAACTTACTCCCTTTTGTGGCGAAAACGAACCACCTAGAAAACAGGATTTGGCTACTTGTGTGGGAGTGCTCCTAGGTGTGAGTGTACTTAACTCATTCGAGACGTGCCGCCTCCGGATGCGGCATTTCTCGAATGTATTGAAGTCGGCGGCTGGACGTGACGAAAGTTCTTCATTTTATCCCCTTGGCTTTTGAGAAAAAGTGAACATGATCTAACTGCAAGAGGCATAGAGCCAGCAGTTGCGGGTGCTCATGAGGATCTATGCCTCTTGCTAAAACCACTTTGTATCTATGTTCCTTTGACGGCTAAGAATCTTGCATATTGAAGTGACAACGATTTCTGCCGCCATTGGCAGGAAAAGAAATTTTTATGATCTGAAGTAATTTGAAAAATATAATTCGAAAATGTTCTGCCCTTGTTTTCCCCGTGGAAATGTCTCTGTTTTCTAGTTTCTGTCTTTGTGTTTCTTCGATCAGTTAAATCGACGAGCAGGAGGGAGGGGTGGGGGTGGGGTGGGGGTGGGGTGGGCGGGCCAACGTTTTGTTTGGGACCTTCAACCTGACACAACAGGTCTCTCCGACGCTAGACCTTGCTTCTAATGGCCGAAATATCGAACAATGGGGGAGGGGGGGGGGTGTTAGAAAAGATCAGGAGGAGGTAGGGGGTCCAAACTCCCCCAAAAGGGACTTCGTTATAGCATTTTAACGAATTTTGGGCCTGGAAGTGGAGGAGGGGGGGAGGAGGGGGGGGGGGGGGGGGAGGGGCGGGGGGAGGAGGAGGGGGGCGCAAACCCTTGGATGCCCTCCCCCAGATCCGTCCTTGCTGAGTATACTGTAGCATTTTACCAGTTTGTGGTGATTGTCCATATATTTTTATAAAACGGGTTACCTTTTATATGTTGGAGTTTTAATGTTGGGACTGACAATCTTAATCCTACTAGAAAGCCAATGTTTCATTCATATTTTTCATCGACTGTGTAAATAAAAATCAGCTTTGAAACTTTGAAACTTTTTGTTTAAGGATAGCAGAAGAAATGTGTTAGTCTAATGAAAAAAAAACCCCACCCAAACAGCATCACAAAAAAGCCTGCCTTTCCAGCAGTGTCAAACGATGGCGAAAAAAAATGTCCGCGCATTTCCTCCCACTCTTATCTGTCTGTGTCAAAAGTAGCGTAGCTTTTACAGCACTGATCTGCCAGTATACCCGATCAATTTATTCTTTCCTAGTAAGCTGAGGTCTTCGGGCCGACAGCGGCCGAAGTCGGCCCAATAATCTTTTTTTTTTTTTTTTGGTATTGGGTTTTATTGCATAACTTTGAGTGGTGCGTTGTAAATTTATAAGCATGCACTATCTGTCTTTATTCAGCGGCTAGAATAGACCTTCGATGCGGGCCAGTTTTCGTAAAAATGCACCCCTTCAGACCCGTCCATATGCATGAGGCATATATTCTCATGAGCCCCTGCGACAGCAGGGGCTCATGAGAATCTATGCATCATGCACACAGTCGCAGGGGCTTATGAAAAATATATGCCTCGTGCAGAGAGTATAGCTGCACGTAATCGGACCTAGACATGCTAGCTTTCTTCTGTCGCATGCGGTGGTCATGGTGTAGACATGTATGTGATTTTGACGTGTAGAGCTTACATATCTACGGGTAATTCAAGATGGTGCTCTTCTTTAAGCACAGGGACTCACAAAAACTAATGCCTCTTCTTTGTCACGGATGCACAGTTATACATCTCTCCTTTATCCACTGGAGGAGCCCGACAGGGTTCAGACCTGTGACTTAAATATTACCTGACAAATGTATTCGGGAAGAGTGATTGATTCCCTTCTTGAGCACTATGTGCTTTCAACATGTATTCTTTGACCCTATAGACTTACATGTATGCTGTGTGTTACTGTTACAAGCACGTAAAGTAGTGTGAATCGCTGTAGGTTACATTGACATTATCATTT
The DNA here is from genome assembly GCA_036245525.1 of Semisulcospira habei. Classification (NCBI taxonomy): domain Eukaryota; kingdom Metazoa; phylum Mollusca; class Gastropoda; family Semisulcospiridae; genus Semisulcospira; species Semisulcospira habei. The sequence goes on along the minus strand of BTPG01000005.1, from coordinate 151,947,001 downwards.
CACTCCCAGTGCCATCAGCAGGGGAATGGGTGGCCTGTGATCGCTCAGAGGTTCTGTCTAGTTGGCTTAGCGCCACTGCCCGTTAAGGCACTTATTCGCGAATCTCTGAATTATTCATGAGGTGAAGGTCACGTCACAACTTCGCTTTTGATTTATCACGTGATGTGACGTTGTTTAGTGTGACGTTCATCACTTCAGGCGACAAAACCAAGGGAGATATAATATTTGTCGCATTTTGGAACAATTAAACGATAAATGTGAAAGAATGACGTCGACAGATTGATGTAGATCGCGGCGAATCAGACAATGAGGTGAAGGTCTCCAACGACTTGTGCTCTACATGATTTACAAGTATGAACACACTGGTTGTCCCCCTCGATTCGCTGCCGCTGATAAGCGGCAGCGGATCGATGGGGACAACCAATGTGGTATGAACACTTACCTGTCTTCTTCACTTTGCTGTATATTTGCTGGCATCCTTGGTTGTAGCAGATTCATCTGCAGGCCCAGTCCTCGTCATTTTCCTGCAAAGCCTTTTCTGGTCGTTTTTCGTATCAAGTTTCTTTTGGGCCAAACAAATAGACCTAATATAGTTAGTTATTCAGTAGATAATCCATTCGACTGTAAGCCAGTAAATCAACCCAAAAGCTAGCTCTCGTATGTCGTAAGCCTGTTTATACTGACTCTATAGTGCAAGTTTTTGGGTTTTTTTCCCCTCTATTAGCTCATTGTGCCCGAGGTAAGAAATACCCACATTTTGGAGTTATCTCCTGAGGATTGCATTACAATTCAGGAGACAGATCGACCATGATAGTTCGGGGGAGGTGGCAGAATAGCTTGGCGCCTATAGGTGCCAAGCTATTCTGCCACCACCCTTGAACTATCATGGTCGAGCCATATCTTGCTGTGATGTGTCGGGGACAGAATGAGTTAAATACATACTTCACCATCGGTTTTTCTTTAACTCATTCACGGACAGGGGAAAAATGAACACCGTCCAACTGCCTGAGATTCTTATGAGTCCCCGCAACTGCGGGTGCTCATGAGGACCTATACCTCTTGCTGACACCGCCGTGAGATGGCCTTCGTCGCCTGCTCGGTGTTAAACCCCTCCAAAAAATAACTAACTGACTGACTCTTGCTGACACCACTTTGCATCCATGTTTTGTTGACGGTTAAATTTACAACGAGTTCCGAAAACATACTGCGTCGTCTGGTAGTGAAGGGGACGATAAACTGGTCTGCTTTCCGTACGTCGAATTAAAGAAAAACATTCTGATCAATACAGTCATGTTGTGTACCTACGAATTCGCCGACTGGGACACTTGATTAACTCATTCAGCCCGACGCACGTATTTCCCAAATTTTGGAGGCGTCGTCTAACGACTATGCAGCTCTTGCAGGCGATGGATCGACCATGATAATTCAAGGGTAGTGCCAGATTAGCTTGGCGCCAAGCTAATCTGGCACTACCCTTAACGGAATTATCATGGCCGACCCATCTCCTGCTGAAGTAGGGCTGAATGGGTTAATATTAATGCACTCTTTTGAATATCAGGCATTTTGTGGGCTTTAAGTATAAAATAACCGTGCAAACAAGCGTTGTTTGTATCAGTGCCGGCAACATTAATCCCTTCGCTGCCGAGAACAAAATGGAACACCACACACTCGAACTGCAAGAGGCAGTTGCGGGGGCTTATGAGGATCTATGCCTCTTGCTGACGTCACTTTGTATCAATGTTCCTTTTATGACTGGGGATATTTAACGTTGAATTTACAATTATTTCAAGAACGCAATCTGCATCCACACGGAGAGAGAAGGGGTTAATTAACACAGTAGCGAAGCAAAAAAAAAGTGACCCAGCGTTGCCAAGAACCAAGAAGTGGTCGGTAGCTGTGTTATACTCCGTACACAGGCCTGTTTTTATCACTCGGCTTATGTTTGTGGGCTGGTATATGATTCTAGACCTTACGACTGCAAAGCCTTAAAGTTCAAAATCACAGACCAGCACACATTTGCTGCAAGTTCCAAAAACCGCAGGCCAACACTCTTTTAGAATTTTTGGCACAAGTCACCGTTAATGCATTCAAGACGCACCGCATCAATAGCTGCGAAAGTGTCGTATAGCTTTGCCGGCGGCAACGCTATACGACGATTCGACAGCTATTGATGAGGGTGCCCTCGCATGATTTAAAAGTCTGCCAGCGACTTAGATTCATCCGAGTCCATGCATTCGCACAGACTCAAATATATGCAAACGTTGCTGAATCAACTGCTCTACTAGTCCAGTTCTTCAAACTGAGGTTGCTGTTCCAGGTTATGAGTAACTGTAGGTAAGGTAGTCTTTTTTCTTTTTCCGAAGCTGCGCAAAGGACAGTTTATTTCTCACTGCCCGTGGACACACGCAGCCTGTCTCTGAAATGGGGAGCTGGGTGGCTCGGTGGTAGAGCGTTCGAAGAATTGCGGGTTCGAATCCAGTTGGGGCCACTGTTTTGTTTTGTTTTGTTCAGACCCAATTCGGTGTCCCGTCTTTAAATAACCTTTGTGCTGCACAAAAGACGTTAACCCATTCAGCCCTGACGCACTACAGCAGGAGATGGGTCGACCATGATAATTCAAGGGCAGTGCCAGATTAGCTTGGCGCCTGTCGGCGCCAAGCTAATCTGGCACTGCCCTTGAATTATCATGGTCGATCCATCTCCTGCAACTGGTGCATAGTCATTACATAACGCCTCCAAAATTTGGGAAATACGGCCGTCGGGCTGAATGAGTTAAGCCCTAAACGTTTGACGTGTTTGATTCAGAAACCTTATTTAGGTTTACTCCAAAGAGCGTCAGGCCGTCGAAGGAACGTGGATTCAAAGTGGTGTCAGCAAGAGGCATAGATCCTCATGAGCTCCCGCAACTGCGGGGGCTCATGAGGATCAATGCCTCCTGCTGTTCAGTGCTGTTCGCTCTTTATCGGCAGTGAAGGGGTTAAACTTTGATGCTCTGTTTACACGTACCCACAATGTAAAGACGAGTGACTTAAGTTGCTCTTGAAGTGAGACACACCGGCGATAAAAGACTGTCTCTGGTCTGTATGCTGAAGCTTTTGGTGTAATCCTCCGATGATAATCCTCAGAAATCTTCATTCAGTGCCAAGGGGATAGATAATCCCGAGCTCACAGACTAATACTGTTTTGGCTTTTATGCTTCAGTATGTTGGGGTTGTACTGACAACGATGAGGACAGAGCCGTTTTTCAAAACAACCTCTGCCTTCATTGTTGTGATTACCGATCGACCAGCTTCAAGAACTTCAACATTACTGAAGATTATAGTGGTACTAGAGATTTTGTACTTCAGGGTTATGGTCAAAGCTCGTCTTGGATCGTGTGTGTGTGTGTGTGTGTGTGTGTATTCAACGCCAAGAAAGTTATTGAAGTTTTTTTTTTTTTACTAAAGAGCAGGAGCGTAACACGTTTGATACTCTGGTTTATTAAGATTCGTTTTAATTATGAAATGAACCACCAGCCAACCAACCAACCAACCAGTCACTCAACCAACCGACCAGCCTACCGCAAACAAAACCCCAAAGAAATCAACAAACAACCAAGACGCGGACATTATAGCGGCATCAGTGTTGCCAATGCAGTTTGACAATAAAAAATAATGCTCGCCCACGGAAATACAGAAACGTATTAGGTACTGTGCTGTATCCTCCTTTACTTTGTAACCTTCCTAAAGTATTAGGTACTACGTCAATGGTGTTGTAAAGTCAGAACAGCTTTCAGCATCTAACTGTCACTTTTAACACATTGGGCCAAAGGGTCGCCATTCCGACAGTTGAAACCTGTCCTCCTACGGTTCAAGGAGTTCACGGGTGGTGCCGGGATAGCTTGGCGCCGAGAGAGGCGCCAAGCTATTCTGGCACCACCCTTGAACTATCATGGTCAGTCCGGCATATCTTCTTGAGCGTGAATGGGTGAACCACGTGTTACACGCTATATTAGTGTGCTGGTCTGTGATTTTGGACCTTACGGCTTGCAGCCGTAAGGTCCAAAATCACAGACCAGCACACACATGAGTAAGAAAATAAATAACGGAGACGATAAGACTAATCCAAAGTCACATGCCATCACTCACTGAAACGGAGAGACAGCAAGCTGACTAGCGACTGTACCCGCACGGCCGCGCTGTCTCGTCATGAAAGACTGTACACAGTCTGGTGTCAAAATAGTTCTATTGTGCCAGTGTTGACGCGTTTTCAATGTCCATTGATTTTTTGTCTCGAGGGACGGAGACAGTCCACAGAATACAATTCCTGCCATCTGCACGAGACATAGATTCCCATGAGCTTCTGCAGGCTGCAGCTAGAAGCTAATGAAAATCTAGATACCCGTGCAGACGGAGTAACTTTGAAGTGATTGTGATCCCATGAATGCACTCTCCCGAGCGAAAGACGCACAAGTTCGTTCTTTAGAACTTGATCTAACGCTCTTATCACTCCAAGGGAAGACTTTTGATGGGTGGGGTTGAGCGCGTGTGAGCCTTTCCGAGCTTAGAGATCTCATCTTGACTGAACTGAACTGAACTTACACCATCCTTGTGCAGGCTGAACCACTGTGAAGAAAGTCTTAATTTGCTCTCCCCTGAATGCACTCTCGCCACGCGGTTACGACATCTCGTAGAAATATATGCGGCATTGCCTCTAGTCTCATTTTCATTTTACATTTCCACGGAACTATAGCCGGACACAGGTAGCCGGACACAGGACAATCTCGCTTGCAAGTAGAGATTCATCAAATGTATATTTTCGGAATCTGGTCCTACGAAGGTAGATTTTCGAGGCTTATGCCTGTGCCGCGACTGGAGATTACAAAGGGACCAAACAGACCTTTTGTGACGGAGTGTCTAGCACCGGGCCCTTAGGCTTATGTCTGCTCGTTTCACTTCCAGCGCCATCCGTACACTGGACCCTGTCTTGGACACAGCATTTGAGCTTTTCTGCAAAGTCCCGCTGAAACAGATTTGTTTGTCTGCTTTTCTGTATAGCTTGTGTACGTGATTTGTATGTCACTGACGTCTGTCTTGGAGAATGTAAGACTAATGCCAAAGGTTGCATAACACCATTTGTGTGCTGGTCTGTGATTTTGGACCTTGCGGCCTGCAGGCACAAGTTCCAAAATCACCAACCAGTACTAATGTTTGTAAGTGTGGGAGTCGTTTACACCATCGCTTTAGTTAACCCTGACGTCATCCTTGACGCATGATAGTTTGAGGGTGGCGTCAGAATATCTCGTCGTCTGCCAAGCTTGTCTACCACGACCTTTAAACTATCATGGTCGTTCTGTTTCATCGGCTGGATATGATCTTCAGAGGACGGCTTCGGGAAGCTGGGCATTTCGATTAGACATCATGCTGGATCTGGTAACAGGGCACAACACACAAATCCTGAAGATGGGTTGGGGTGGGGTAAATATTTGTTTGGAGAGCTGAGAATTTTGCAGACTTGATAAAACGGGAGCTTGTCAGGAGTTGCAAATGTGCAACCTCAGCTCTTTTAGGTTTTCTCAGTGTTGGCAGGAACTGAATAACCTTGCTACGTGCGAGTCTTTTTGGCCGTCTTGTGCCCCAAGGGTCCACAGTCTGTCCGGACGGAGTCTGTGGACCGGAATCCAGAGATTCTCACTGTTTGGACGCAAATAAAAGACTAACCCGACATTGCAGCCTGTCACAGAGATCGATCTTTTCACCATTTCAAGAGTATAGACTGTCATTACCATCTGCATGCCACAGGGGTTGAAGAGGGCTGCCATTTAAAGCCGAAACGCAGTAAGTCCATCTTGAATATGTTGGACTTGCTGTGTTTTTTCTTCGAAAGGAAGATGGTGTCTCTTCTAACAAACCGCCTGCTTAACCAAAAATGTAACCCAAAGGCCGCATTTCCAAATTTTGGAGGTGTCGCCAGACGACTGTGTACCAGTTGCTGGAGATGGATCGACATGATAATTCAAGGGTAGTGCCAGATTAGCTTGGCGCCATCAGGCGCCAAGCTAATCTGGCACTACCCTTGAATTATCATGGTCGATCCAGTAGTGCTTCGGGATTAAATGGGTTAATAGAAGACCCAAAGCGGATCAAGGCTAATGAACTTTGTAGCAGCCTTTATTTCTTTGCTCAAACTTGGCAAATAAGTCTTTATTTCATCCGACCCGACAATGTCTGTGATTCTGGACACACAGTTCTGTAATTTTGTAAGCCGAGAGGCCCAGAATTACACACTTATACAAATTTGACGAATAGGTTATGGAAAGTTCGTTGGTAAGCGTGGAAACCCCATACTCTGGGCTCCGAAAAAAAAAAAAAATGCACTCGTAGTTTAGACGTCAAAAGAACTCAGAAGAACCCCCGCCCTCTCCCTTTGCGCATGAAGAACACAGAAATGTGCAGCAAAACTGAGGAATAAACCCTCATGCACCCATACCGGACGGGTTCATGAAGATCTATGTCTGTTGTAGATAGGGTAGGCTGTCGGTAGCACTTTAAAAAAAAAACCCAACCCGTTGATTCCTACAGGAATCACCTCGGCAAAAAGCACTACCGATATCCAAAAGGTTAACCTTCAGGTAAGTACATGTATGCAATACAGAGCATAGAGTGATCACAGAATGCAAATGTGTGTATTCAGCTGAGCAAATCGGTTTGTCGCAAGCTTTGAAAGAGTTGGTTCCTGTAGACGCACCTTCGGGTACAGACGCAACACAAGCATGTCTATGATTTCAGGCTGACTGCGGCTTGGGTTCAAATGTCGTGCGTGGACCACAGGCTGGGGTGGAGAAATGCTCTTTCACGACGTGTATCAATGCAACAGTAATTCTTTCTTGTAGTCGCTGTACAGTTTAGAAGAAATAAATACTGTGCATTGATTAATATCGTAAAAGGCACAATGCACGGTACAGACGGCGAAAACTCACCGAAATCGGCGAAGTTGAGATTTGCGGCACTTGAAAATACTCATTATTACTTGTAAAATATACCAAATTGTGTTAACTCATTCGAGACGTGCCGCCTGCGGATACGCGGCTATGCCGCATGTCCGGAGGCCGCACGTCTCGAATGAGTTAATTTTTTAACTGCAGATAAAACATTCCCTTGAAAAGTCTGATAATAATTTGCAACAAAATCGGATAAATAGGTGTGTTTTGAGGGGTTTGCAAAACACAGGCCAAATCAGTTGCAAACACAAAGTTTGTCTCAGACCGTTGTAATACATCTCCTTTAACTCCTAAACTACAAGATCTTCTTGAAACACAACTTCAATTCTTTTAATCTTACACCAGCGCTGTCAGATTCGATCTAAATTGTACATGCAGATGAAGATTCAAGGTTCAAGAAATGTATTGTCCATAAGAGGGATATATATCTTTAACTCATTGTGCCCGGGGTACAAAATACCCATATTTTGGAGTTATCCTCTGAGGACTGCATTACAATTCAGGAGACAGATCGACCATGATAGTTCAAGGTGGTGGCAGAATAGCTTGGCGCCTATAGGCGCCAAGCTATTCTGCCACCAAATAACGTAAATCCTTTCTATACTCTCCCCTTTGGAGCGGACTGCGCGCTTCATTGACTCTTAAACTCCCAGAACTAAATGACTTCCATTCGAAAGAATGGAAGTCATTTGGTTCTGGGAGTTTAAGAGTTAAACGTCTTGTGTACGCAGCCAAGGGCACTATTTACTGTACCGGTATCTTCATGCACAACAAGGTTAAATGCCGGACGATCCTGCCTCGAAGGTAAACCAGGTAGACCAGGAAACCCCGGTCGGACTGGTTGTTAACCCTTTGGCTGTCGACAGCGCTTTTTGTCGCGATGATTCCTGCAGGAATCATCGCGACAAAAAGCGCTGTCGACCGTCAAGGGGTTAAATCTTAGCGGAGCTCTACGACTGACGCACTTCCTTCGCAGGCCGGCGGCAAAACAACAGCGACAATGACAACGGTGAAGTAGAGAATTACTTCTCTTTTGGCAGCGTTCTTGGTGGAGGGCAAAAAAATGTGTGCTGGTCTGTGATTTTGGACCTTACCGCTGAAGGCTGTAAGGTCCCAAATCACAGAACAGCACCCAGAATGACCACAATGTGTGATTGGAATATTGTAACACAACGATCCGCAAAATGAGTATTAATTCACAACTGGGAAGGGGGGTTGGGGTGGAGAGGGGAGGGGGGGGGGGGTGGGGGGTCGGAGGGGGTCCTTTGAACACTGCATGCATATGCCACCGTGAGATGGCCTAAGTTGCCTGCTCGGCGTTAAACCCAACTAGCTGACGACTGATTTCAGTTCAGATCGGTCAAAATGGGATCTCTGCGCTCGGAAAGGGTCATACGCACTCCACCCCACCCATCGGAAGTCTTCCCAGAGTTCCTTTCCTAACATTATACAAAAGATTGACCTATAGCGGTCTGACGTCATAATTTAGCTGTAGTTGATTTGTGACTCTCTCGGTCCTCTCTCTCTCTCTCTCTCTCTCTCTCTCTCTCTCTCTCTCTCTCTCTCTCTCTCTCTCTCTCTCTCTCTGTGAGATGGGGGTGGATGTGTGTGTTTGCTGAAACATACTTTTATATGTACAGTGTACTTTTTACTTACTTTTATGTGAATGTTTTTCAAAATAAGTCATAACATATTATTTTATTATATTTTAGGACATAATATTAATGTCATGACGTCGCCATGATCTCTTTGGACAATTGAAATGAAAAAGGAATGTTGACAAAGTCCCTCTCGTGTAGTTTCCCGTTCCAAGTACATGGATTGTGACTCACACAGTCAGACTTCACGAGGGAGGAGCAGGGGATGATGGCCCAGCATGAAATCATAGCGATATTGTTAACCCTTTGGATGTCGGTAGCGCTTTTCGTCGAGGTGATTCCTGTAGGAATATAATAATATTAATACCGGTTATTATTTAGGCGCTTTTCCCCAATTCTGCGAATCGGCTCAAAGCGCCGCGAACTGCATCCAACACGCACGCTCACGTGACACACACGCCATTCACTTTGAAGACAAACACAGTACAAGACAAACACAGGACATTCACGTGGTGCGAAGGGTCAGTTCAGCTACTGAGGTTTCGGAAATTTTGATCAATTGTATTTGAAATTTATAAAGTGGCCTGAAACCGGTACCATAGTGGAGGGGGAGGAAGAGCCGGAGTCCCCGGAGAAGCCTTTCCGCTTCGTCCTTCAATCGCCGGTCTGGAGATAAATCGACCATGCCACTATGCCGTATTTAGTTTGCAGCCTGAACAAGCTATTTCTGCACAACCTTTGGTTAGTCATTGTCGATCTAACTTTTGCGACTTGTTTGAACAGCTCAGCAGACGAATTTATAAAATCCCAACCAGTTTTAAAGAAAATTCCAACAAAGATTATTTTAGTGTTCAAAACGCCAAAAGTGTTCTTTTTATCTATTTAATTTTGTTCGTTTACATTCTTGTTTCGTTTGGTGCAACCTTTCGCAACCTGACTTAAAACCGTCATACACGGCATGTGATTATAACCATTGAAATGTTTACTGCATTGAAATACTGCTGCAAACCTTTTTAAACAGGTTTTATTTCATTTGTTACAGCATGAGATAAGACTTTCCCATGGCTTGGAGTGCGAAAGTTAACCTCTGTGACACAAAGCTCTAAACCCGACCTTTCTCATATAGATACAAGAATTAGATTTGAGTTCGTAGCGGTAAACATGTCAATCATAGCTGAGAAAAACTCGCGCCGGACAACCTAGCAACATGTCTTCTGTCTACGTTTTCCGTTCTTCACCCTCTCACCCTTAAAGGACATGTCTAATAGTTCATTGAGTTGGCTTTAGACGGCTAAGAACAAGTTTCAAGGCATAGCTCGACCATAATGGTTCAAGGGTAGTGTCAGATTAGCTTAGCGCCGTTGGCGCCAAACTAATCTGACACTATCCTGAACTATCATGACCGTCACAGCCGAATGGGTGGGTGAACCTTTCATAGGCGAAGTCATTTGATTGTGATAACATTGACCCTGTCTCATGTTCTTTAAGTGCTAAGGTAAAATGTACGAGCACATAAATCCTACATTTTCTGAATGGCAAGTTGATACTTAGACGTTTAAATAAAGAGGAGTTTAAAAAAAAATGTACCTTCTATACTCATGCAAAATCAGCTCCTTTTTTCCAAGATAAAACCTCAAAGCAATAACATTCTGTTATTATTTCTTGTTACTTGTCCGTTCCAAAGTCTCAGTACTTTTAGGGACACTGGATACCAAAAGCCCGACAGATTCCGTGTAGTTGGCGAGTTTAGCGTTTCCATGGGAAGCCTTATTATCACCACTTACACTGTAAACAACAGGTATTAAGGTGACATAAATCTTCAGATAGTTTACGGTTTACGTAAGCACCCTATACTGGCAGTCACTATGTTTACTAGGAATCTTTTAATTTAAACAAGCCGGGACTTTAAGTGCTGGATTTGTCCTTGTTTATTGCATGGCCTTAGTGCGTTGAAAGGCGCAGTACAAGTTTGAAAGGTGTCATTGGTTGCCACCTAGTTTTCTTGTTACACCTGTCACCTTAACCCTTTGGGTGTCGGTAGCGGTTTTAGTCAGTCGCGATGATTCCAAGATGCATAGATCCTTATCAGCCCCTGTAGTTGCAGTTAGAAAAAGTAAATGTGCAAAGACAATAGTAATATACATGTACTTTCAACCGTCAACAATGTATTAACAAAGGCGCAAGAACATAGTTGTTTTTTTTTTTTTTTTTAAAGTCGCACACTTTATCACGTCTCTGTTTTGTATCTGCACCCTGACATAACCATCTGTCGCGCTTTCTTAGAGGGCTGAAAGTTGACAATGTCTTCTAGCCATTTCTGGCACCACAAAGTGCTACATTATTTACCTCAGTACCGTCATAAACCTTTTTTGTGATATCCGGCGCTGATACTAACGCCGATTGTATCGTAACCTCCTCGACCCCCTCCCATTCCCCCCCCCAAAAAAAAAAAAAAAAAAAAAAAAACAAAAGACGTAAGAGGCATAAATCCTTATGAGCCCCGGAATTTACGGGGGCTCATGAGGATCCATGTCTCTTGCAGACGGTTGAGGTTATCTCCCTTCTGCCGACTCACGCCCATACATCGCCCTCAAAAGGCCCGCAAGATAGAGAGCAAACTGAGAGTGTTTGTCATAGCGTTGTCAATCATGATAACTGCACGCTAGGGGGCCATAGCTGTGGGGAGGTATGCTGAGTGCTTATAGTCGCTAAAAGTGGTGTCACAGACGAAGAGATATAGCCGCAGAGTAGAGACAGTCAGACCACAAATGTCCCGGCGAAATCCAACACGAATATAGTCTCCTGATAGTGATTTTTTTTCTTGTGGGTAACTTACTTCCCGCAGGAGAGCCACTGCCAATGGACATAATTCGTATTATACTTTGAAAATGTGGAAGAGACAGACAAATACTCAGACAGACAGACAGACAGATCGGCGGAGAGGTAGACAAAACGGAGGCTCAAACAAACCGACAGACAAAAGCTCAGACAGAAAATGGCTCAGACTACAGACCGACGGAAGCTTAGACACCAAGACAGAGGTTTTAAACAGATGAGCAGAGGCTCAGACAGACAAACAGACAGACTGACAGACAGACCGACAGAGAGGCAGACAAAATAGACAGAGGCTCAAACAAACCGACAAACAGAGACTCAGACGGAGGCTCAGAGAGACGGGCAGAGGCTCAGACTAGACAAACAGAGGGACAGACAACCCGACAGGCAGGCAAGCCGAGGCTCAAATGAACAAAGACTCAAACAAACCCACAGACAGAGACTCAGCCAGACAGAAAGAGCATCACACAGACCGACCGACAGAGGCTCAGACAAACAGAGGCTCAGACAAACGGGCAGAGGCTCAGACTGCCCGACAGGCAACAAGAGGCTCAAATAAACAGACAGGAATAATGACCACAAAAGTCGCTACTGGCAGCTAAAGGGTTACGCCTGAAATGAATAAACAAACGAATTACCGCAACATGTATGCAACTTGGCGGGAAGACAATTCTATAATGTGAGCCCTTTGTGATCTGAACGGAAAAGAGATTATGAGAAAATAAAGTTTCGACGGGGATTTTCTTTGAAATGATACAGTCGAATCGATGGGCCGCATAGTGCAGGGCGATTCAGTTTTCAGTTGCAACTGCAGATCTAACCCCCCACTCTTTTCCTTCGTCCGAGAAGCAGATGTGTCCCATTTCTGCCAGGAAGAGACATTCAATCTCATAAGCCCCTGAGCTCGTGATAATCTGTGCCGTTTCGAGATGAAATTGGCGTTACTGGAAACAGGCAGTATGCGATGCTACCGCCAAAGTCATGAAGTTGAACCCAGATAAGTTAATTGTCGAAACCTTATCTGTACGAGGCAGCCATTCCATCTGTATGAGGCATAGATTCCCCGAATAGCCCCCGCAACTGCGGGGTCTCATGAGAATCTATGCCTCTTGCAGATATAGTAAAGGAATACTGATCGGACTACCTTTGAATTGTCGTTGTGAACGGACTTATTGAATTATTTTGCAGAGGGATACTGGAAACAAAAATTAAATTCTGTGTCCTCGTCACTAGGAAGAGTCATATAATATTCTAGTAATTCCCTATGGCTGCAGAGGCGCATGGGAATATTTGCCTGTTTCACATGAAAAAAGTGGCTTAGGACGGTCACTGTGTGAAAGAAAAGGGGTGTATGTGTAGGATTATTCTGCGGAAGAGGCCGGACACGGAGCGGGAAACTGAATTAGTCTTATGTAACATATTGCTGGTAAATGAAATTTGGGACCGGGAAATCTTTTAGAAAACTCAGCTGCGTCCCCTTCCGTGCCTCCTGGGTCCTCATTACTCTCTGAAAGAAAACGCTTTTTGCGATGTAATGAACCTTACATTGCAACAAAATTGTGTTGCATTTCATTTTCAGTGACCCCTCGACTGTCGAGAGGAAATTGAACATGGCCCAACTGCAAGAGCTACAGATCCTCATGAGCGTCCCCAGTTGCGGGGGCTCATGAGGATCTATACCTCTTGCAGAAAGCGCTGTGTATTCATGTTTTTATTGATGGCTGGGGGTCATTGACGTCGAATTTGCAACTTGTGAGTTGTCGTCTGCTGTGGGAGTCGACAGTCTTTTGGAGATAATTTAACTGTGATAGGCCAAACTGAGATGGTGCTAGAACGACAGCCCTGGGCCATGAGGCGGACTTTTGTTAATTAGTTCATATATTTCAAAAGTCAGTGACTCAGCAGGCCCAAGGTTATCAAGCTTATGTCGGCTGCAGTAGGCACACGGGTCAACCGCGGCCGGCGTTGTCCAGATGATCTTTTGTGTACTTTTGTAATAAGTGAATGCATTTTATTTAATGACTCGTCACATCTTTGTGATTTTAGATTAGCGAAATCATCTTTAAACTTGAAACTTAATAATCTAAACTATACGTGCATTACAAAAGTTTACCTATAGGAGTCTGACATAACAATTTAATTATGATTGTTGATATACTGGTATGAAATATATGCATGTAATATATCGTTGATGTTTTCTGCCAGAGCATCAACATTTATAGCATTTTGCATACTTGCGCGCGCGCGCGCGCGTGTGTTTGTGTGAGTGTGTATGTGTGTTGGGGGGATGGGGTGTATTATATACATGTATTACATATATATTATATACATCTTGGCTTGAAAGTTTAGATAACCTACTGCTCTTTACAACCAGACTAAAAGGGAACCTCTGTACACCACCCTAGGGGATCGGTTCCGAAAGTTTAATCTGACGGGTGACAAGTCCTCGCTCGACAAGAGTGAGGGGTCTAAGAGCTTGCAGGACACCCTTGGTTGGAAACCGCTCCCATCTGTACTGACAAGGCCCAGACCCTCATCAGATTGCGAGAAGGCCACTGCGATTCATGGAGGGGTATTGTTTTTGCAAGTTCAATTTAAATCCGTGCTGTTCACCTTGAGGCGGTCGTCAGCGGTTCAATCTACAGTCGCTGACAATTAAAGACTGACGTACACGTTCTCCGCTAGTCTTAAAGATACATTTTTTTTCCCGTCTATTAATTAAGTATGTTCATGTATGCGTGCTGATCTGTGATTTTGGACCTTACGGCTTTGCAGCCGTAAGTCCAAAATACAAATTCTGTAATCTGGACCTCGGAAATAGTTTAAGTATATTTAACTTTTGTTATCTCCCACATTGTTATCGGCGAAGCCAACTGTGATACCGTGTATTTAGGTCTACGCTGTATATTTAACAAAACAAATATTTTATAATTTTAGCAAAAATTAAAAAGAAGTACAACTCGCATTTCACAGTCCAAAATAGCTGAAAAAAGCTTCTTTAATTAACCCCTTCATTGTCAGTGGACGCAGACTGTGTTTTGCAATTTTTGTAAATTTAACTTTAAAGATCCACAACCCTCTAAATGAACTTGAACTAAACTTGTTTAGGTATCAGCAAGAGACATAAATCCTGCGGGCGCTCACGAGGATCTATGCTTCTTGCACTTGGGTGGCGGGTGATGTTTACATGTGTCCCCGGGCAGTGCGATGGGGATAAAAGGTCTGTGGCGCTATGTACTTGGGTCGTGTCGTATCTCTGTGTGATTAGGGAGAAAGTGAAAAGTGTGTGACTGGCGGAGAGCCCCTTGGATCGGCGTATCGGAGGCTATGCTCACGCGCGAGTCGCATTAGTCAAGTGGAAATGAGTTTGTCTTTCTGGGGTTTCGTTGGTCGTGGGCTGGTGGCGTGTCATAGATATGTACGGAATCAGGGGCCATTTGCATGAGTGAGCTTAGTCCTGCGCCAGCCACTAAGCAAGGTGCTCCGCTATCGCGGAGCACCTTGCTTTGTGGCTGGCGCAGGACTAAACTCACTCGATCCTGCAGCTGGCCCCAGGACTAGGAAGTTCGAAAACTGGGCACCAAGAGAATGAGTGAGACACACAGTGTGTGTTGGTCTGCGATTTTTGGACCTTACCTTAATTAGTTGGGTTTACCACCGAGCAGGCGACTAGTAAGGCCATCTCACGGCGGGATGGGTACAAATGTGGCCAGCCAGCCAGACTAAAAGAAATGTCTTTAAGACAAGATATATATATATTAAACACATTTCAGACTAAACTGTACAAGTCTTAAACCCTTAAAGCCAGCGGACGTACAATTTTGTTTCTAAAATCTGTGTTCACTGAACGACCAAAAATCACAACTTTCTAAACAACATGGACACAAAGTGGTCTCAGAAAGAGTCATAGATCCTCATGAGCCCCCGCAGTCGCGGGGGCTCATGAGGATCTATGCTTCGTGCAGTTAGATCGCATTCACTTTTTTCTCGGCAGTGAAGGGGTTGAGGGATATGTCTACAGATTCTTGCAGAGGTCAAATATAAAACAACAATGAAATTCACAGTAACATGGTCTACAAATACTCAAATCATGCTGAAAATGCTGGACTTTTTCAGAAAACTGAAGATATTGATCGGGAGGGGGCGGGGGGGGGGGGTGGGGGGGGGTGGGGGTGGGGGGGGGGGGGGCGCGGGGGGGGGGGAGGGAGGGGAGGAGGGAGACTTCTCGGAACCAAACCTTTTAGTCGGCGAACGACATTGTAGAGCCATCAAGTCCAAAATCACAGACCAGCACCAAATCAGTTTAGAAGCAGCTTGGCAACTTGAGAGACTAATGAGGCAAAAGGGGAAAAAAACAAGAACCCCCCCCCCCCTCATTCAAAATCCACAAGGGAGGAAGGGATGTGTAATTTAAAACCGCCAAACACAACTGCAACAAAATCATGCGCGAAGACGAACACTGACATATTATGTCCACGTTTATTTCTTTCGCTTCATCGGTAGTCCCAGAAAATGTGAAGGGGGAATGGGGGCGAGGATGAATTGGTGGTGGTGGTGGTGGTGGTGGTGGAGGGGGGGGGGGTGAGAGGGTGAGGGGGGAAGGGAGTGGGGGATGGGGATGGAGGTGAGGGGGGGGGGTTGTCCCCAAACTTTTCTCCGGGAAGGGAAAGGTTCGAGGATTTTAAATGATGACTTTTTCCCCGCCTTTTCGAGAAAAAAGTGTTCCTGAGTGAATAGCTGTGACTTTAACCGATGCCCCCGCAACGTCCTACAGCATGAGATAGGTCGACCATGATAATTCAATGTCGGCGACAAGTTAATCTGACACTACCCTTGAATTATCATGGTCGATTCATCTCCTGCAACTGGTGCATAGTCGTTAGATGACGCCTCCAAAAACTTGGGAAATACGGCAGTGGGTCTGAATGAGTTAAACCTTACGACTCTAAACCGTGAGAGGAATTACATTTCAGCACGGCACAGAAGTCGATGTATTAGGTTTAGATGTCATGCAGTCAACTGACGCTTGCTTGCCATGCCCGGCCCGTTAACCCGCTCAGTGTCACCTGACGCAGACTATGTTTCTGCAGTCTTCCTTAACTCATTCTACCCCAGACACACCACAGCAAGATAAGGATCGACCATGATAGTTCAAGGGTGATGCCAGAATAGCTTGGCGCCTGCGGGCGCCACGCTATTCTGGCATCACCCTTGAACTGTCATTGTTCGATCTGTGTCCTGCACTGCAATGCAGTCTTCAGAGGACAAGGGCAAAATTTGGGGATTTCGGTGTTGGGGTAGAATGAGTTAACTCAGTACCAACACCCCCCCCCCCCCCCTTAGATATCGCATGGGAATGGCTTCAAAGTGGCGTCTGCTAGAGGCATAGATCCTCATGAGCCCCGGGGACTCATCAGGATCTATGATTCTTGAGTTGCGGGGGCTCATGAGGATCTATGCCTCTTGCAGTTGGATGGTCCTCAAATTTCTCGGCACTGATTAAGCTAATCCTTTAGGTTAATATGGGCACGCCATTCGACAAGATTATCAGTCAGCAAGCACGAAAGGTATGCACTTTGTTGAACACTATTTTAGGTTGTACGTGGCAAGCTCAGCGCAAGCCAATCAGCGCCACTCCCAAGTTCGAACCAATTAATATTCATATGGCGATGAATACTTATGTCAATTTAACCCCCTTGTGTAAGTAGCCACGTGTAATGTTAACCGCTCCCCTTTCCCTGGGCGCAGATTGCGGTCCTGCAGAGGAATCTTTGTTTAATTCGACGCTAAAGACCCCAGGCCGTTCAAGGAACGTGGATACAAAGTGATGTCAGCAAGAGGCATAGATCCTCATGAGCCCCCGCATTTGCGGGGGCTCATGAGGATCTATGTCTCTTGCAGTTGCATCATGTTCGCTTTTTCTCGCCAGTGAAGGCGTTAACAGTATGACCGGGGTTAAATGAGCGCAATTACTGACTAATAAATGTATTGCAAAAACCGATACCAACTGGGAATCCTTGTAAGCCCTGATTTGGTGGTTTTTCCCACTCTTTCATACAAGTGCTGTGTGCTTACTTTGCGGTATGTCTTCAGTCATTCCACTCAGATATGTACACTGTTCAGACACCAAAGACTGATATGAATTTAACCCATTCAGCCCTGACGCACTACAGCAGGAGATGGATCGACCATGATAATTCAAGCGTAGTGCCAGATTAGCTTGGCGCCTGTCGGCGCCAAGCTAATCTGGCACTACCCTTGAATTATCATGGTCGATCCATCTCCTGCAAAAGGTGCATAGTCCGCGTTAGATGACGCCTCCAAAATTTGGGAAATACGTGCGTCGGGCTGAATGAGTTAAATAGGAAAGTACGTACCACGTTGGTCAAACGTTTATAATACTTCTTGCTACTAATGCCTGACCTATTTCTGCTACTATTGTTGATACTGGCCCCACTCTTTCGGCGATTGAAAGCTGACTGTCTACAAGAGGCGTAGATCCTCATGAGCCGTAGTAAGATTAAAAAAAATTAAACGTTAGATTTATCATGATTTATGTACCTGTTCACCGCCAGCTGACGCAGGCTGTTTCTGCAATCTTACGTAATTCGGCGCCGAAAAGCCCCAGCTCTACCGGGAACATGGATTCAAATTTGAATCAGCAAGAGGCATAAATCTTCATGAGCCCTTGCCGCTACGGGTTCTCATGAGGACTTATGCCTCCTGCAGCTGGTTGGCATTAAAATTGTTCTCTAGGCGTTAAGACAGGGATTTTGAAAATACTACATGTGTACTGGCGGTTCAGGACTGTGCTGAATATTGTACGGCTGTTCAAGTTAAGTTCCTTAACTCATTCTACCCCAACACCGAAATCCTTAAATTTAGCCCTTGTCCTCTGAAGACTGCATTGCAATGCAGGACACAGATCATGATTGATCCTTATCTTCCTGTGGTGTGTCTGGGGTAGAATGAGTTTAAAAAAATCCGCGAGATGGCCTTAGCAGCATGCTCGGGGTTAAACCCCATTAACTAACTATATCCTCTTGAAACTGCAGGGTGACGCAAGGTTCCGTGCCCCTTGCATGGCAAATTTAAGACTGATGTCCTCTGTTCGAAGAGGTTACGAGGCGTTCAAGCTACGACACAATCCGGAAACCCTAACCTGCTTGGCACCTAGCTTATCACTTGCAAGTCTGGTAAACCAGTGAAATTGTAATTCTTTCAACATATACCATCTGTGGGGCACAGATCTTTTTAAGCCACCGCAGACCCTTAACTGAAATGAACCAACAAGAGACATAGATACTCATGGGCCCGGCAATTGCGAGAGCCTATGAGTATCTATGCCTCTTGGGGGCTCCTTTCAGGTTTGTGTATGCCCCTGAAGCAGAAGAAAATGAAAGAAGAGGGCGCTTGGTATGCGCTGGCGATAGTGAAAGAAGTTAGGAATCCATGTACAACGAACGTGGGGATTCCAGTATCACGAATGACCAAGACGTCCTAAAGATGGATGAATTACAGAACGCGTTTAGTGGGGATTAGCCCCATTGGGCATGCGGTAAGGGGGTTAAAGTGAACGTTTATCGGATGGCGAGGAATGAAAAACGCGCACCCATTTTTCCATGCCATATGCGACACTTTGCTGGTGCGAATCCTTCAACAAACCAAAATAAACCCGAAAAGCTATAACTATAGAAATACAGCCACGTCCAGATGAGTTAGTCTAGGAGTTACGTTTACACCAAACGAACGAGACCGAAGTCGGGGCGGACAACATATTCAGTCCCACCACAAGTATAGACAACACTCCAAACATCTCCAAGAGACATAGATCTTCATGAACGCTCCAGGCTCATGAGGATCTATACCCTTTGGAGATGTTTGGAGTGTTTTTCTATGATGGTACAAGCTGGTTATCCGCCGTGGTTTCGCTCTCGTTTGTTGTTGGTGGGAGTCGTTCGTTGCAAACGAAACCTCACTCATATTGAATGTCCGGTCCGCCTTATTGGCCTCCATGGGAGCCCCATTTTATGTGGCAGAGGTCTCCCTTGAGTTGATATACATATTCTTGTGACGCTGGTCAGGTCTGTCAAAAGCTTAGAAGACTCAGTGGTGGAGAAGATCGTTCGGGTTAACGGACTTTAATAGGATATTACTGCTGCGTAGCAAGTCCTCTAGAGGAAAAAAAAAAAAGCGTGTGCAATTATGTCGGACGGGATACTTGAAGGTATCGACGTACACCACTAGTTCAAGGACATATTTAATAATACCGGGTCAAATGCGGATTTCTCAAGAGAAGAAGTGGACTTGGGAGAAACCTTATTGTAGAGGCATCTGATCAGTGTTCCCCAAATACGACTCACGCTTGTTTCAAAACGCACATGAAGCGAGATGATTTCAGATGCATATCTGATTTCATTTGCACGAATTGCCCTCACCGCCTGATCACTCTCATACATTCTAGATCACGCGTAGAAGCGGGGCAGGCGCCCGCCGATCTTTATGACCAGTACCCAAAAGGTTGTCTGGCCGACGTCGGTCGCAGTCAGCCCGCGCACATCCGTGCGCGGGCCGACTGCGAACGACGTCGGCCCGATGTCCTTTAACGTGCTGGGTTCATTCATTACAGTTTTTGACATAATGCAGATAGAGGGACCAGTCGTCCACGTAATGCACTGCTCATCACAGGGGTCATGTAAACAATTTGATTTTCAAATGCGCCAACGTTGAGGTGGACTCGTCCTGCCCTCGTTCAGCTGCATGAGCCAGTCAGCAAATGAACCTTGGGACGACGTCGGCCGCAGTGGGCCCGCGAACCGTACTTCATGGGGAAATGTCGTGCATTTATTTAAAAAAAAAATACAGTCATGTAACATTGACGGGTTACGTGCAAATGCATGCATGCACTATCCGCAAAAGATAAAGATTCACATAAGCCCCCGCAGTCCAAGAGGTCCTATGCGTATTGCAGACAGACAGTGCCCAGAAAGCAAAGGCTAACGGCCCGACGTCGGCTGTATGAGATCTTATTTACTGGGCGGCTAACTCAGATTACATAGAATAACCCAACGAAGAAAGAAGCACGCTTAGAAAGTTGCAATACCATTTAATAATTGTGTTGTAACTGTCTTTTCAAAGCGTGCTTCTTTCGTCGTTGGGATGTTTTCTGTATTTTACACGATTGGCAGTCACCTTTTTGGTCTGGAGTACCTCAGAATACGAAATCTTACATGATATTTGGGAGGCGCCCAGCTATCGTGCAACAAACCTTGAACTGTCATTGTCGATCACTATCTTGCAGTAATCTGTCATTGCTGAATAGATGATGAACAAATAACAGGTACACTAACTTCATTTCACTTTTACTTATAAGGACAGACCTTACGTCACTTCGAACGCTTTGTCCGCTAGCACATTCTCATGGATTTTATTTTTGGGCAGAGAAAGGGTCGTGCGGTGGACTATCTTGTCAAGCGACACAAGCCTGGTAACAACAAGCTCTCAGCAAGACAAGGCGATCACAATCTACAGTGGTCACTATGAGGCCATCCTCAGCACACAGCGGTCTCCGGGGCCCGCCGTTGTCCCTGTGTGACATCATGCAGCGGGGATACCTTCAACAGGTCTGTTACACCGTCAGCAACAGCACAGCGTGAAGCGACCAATTCGCAGCTTCCAGTCCTGAAATATGTAACAACACATGCGAATTTAACATCCTGCAATATTCAGCGTTGTGAGTTTGTAGGAGTGTGCTGTAACCCCTTCATTGCCGAGAATACATAACACCATAAAGCATCAAAGAGGCATAGATCATCATAAGCCCCCGCAGTCGCGGGGGCTTATGACGATCTATGCCTCTCACTAAAACAACTGTGTGTCCATGTTCCTTGGACGTGGGGATCTTTTGACGTTGAATTAATAACCAAGATCTCACGGAAAAACACTGACACACACTGTTCCCCATTTACCCCTCTGAAAGTAAAACTCACAGGCAGACATACAAAACAATACACATGTTATACTTACTTGCAAACCCCACCCAAAAAACAAACAAACAAACAAACAAAAAAACCCAACAACAACAAGAAGACTCTTGGAATTGTCACTGGATGTTGTAAGTTTTAAAAATATTTTATTGATTTATTTTTTTAAAAATGGGATTCATGATTGTTCTGCTGCAAACATACAATAATTATACAGTTAGCATCACAGATATTCGACAGTGCAGGCTTATTCTCCTTGTTTCAGTTAACCCTTTGCGTGTCGGTAGCGGTTTTAGTCGCGATGATCCCTACAGGAATCATCGCGACTAAAACCGCTGCCGACATGCGAAGGGTTAATGAACCGGGTTTATTGATGAACGTCTAGGGCTCAGCCTGGTGTTCATGCGAGGGCGGGTCCTAATGGTTAAACCTGGTGGTAAAACGCGCGGTTAAAAGGGAATAATTAAAACTTATCCCCAATTAAACAGTGGATATAAAGCCATATATCTCATGTTTGTTCGGGCTTTCAATTGGTTCTGTGCTAGCTGAGGCACATTGTGTTTATGCAGTCTTCGTTGGTCCAACAGCAAAAAGCCCTAGCTGTCCCAGAAACATGGATACAAAGTAGTGTTAGCAAGAGGTATAGATCCTCATGAGCCCCCGCAACTGCGGGGGATCATGAGGATCTATACCTCTAAAGGCTCTTGCAGTTGGCTGGTGTTCAGATTTTCTCGGCACTGAACGGGATAATCCACTGTTTTGGTCGAAACACGTACAGTTTTGAACTACCTCTGGTTTTCAAGTAACGTCTATTTTGAAATTGAAATTATTGTATGGCATGCACAGACTATGGTAGCTGACAGATAGCTGAAAGGTTGGAAGTAAAAGTATAATAAGCATCTGGAATATTCCTTGCAGGTGAGGATGCTGGTGGACCTAGGATCCAACATGGAAGCTCGCGACGCCACGGGCCGCACCCCCCTCATGCTGACCGCCTACGTACAGCCCGAGGGGTGGGGCGTGGGCATCGCGCGCTTGCTGATCGAGAGCGGGGTGAAGATGAGCGCCAGGGACAGGTTCGGCATGCACGTGCTGCATCACGCCTGTGTGTACGAGAGAGTGGAGCTGGCCAAGATCTTGCTGAACGCTCTGGACTTTGACATGGTGCAGGCCGACAAGTGAGTGTAGGAAGATCCCAGTAAGCAACGGACCTCGGGCCCACGACGGCCGCAGTGGCGTGCGCGGGCCCACTGCGGTCTTCGTGTTCCCGAAGACGTTTGGATGCTGGGGATAGGCTTTCAGCACCTGTGTTTTGTGCTGACAGTCAAATGTTACTATATTTTGTACCGAATCGTTTGTGTATCTTACAGAATCTTTTTTTTTTATCATCATGTCTTGCACGTTCTAAACCTCTAGTCAGTTTTAACCGGCCATCAGTGCACAGGCTGCGATTCTGAAATCTTTGTTACTCAACTCCAAAGAGCCCCGGTCAGCTAGACCACATGGATACAGCAAAGACAGCAAGAGACATAGATCCTCATGAGCCCCCGCAACTGCAATTCTTGCACTTGGATTGTTGATTTTTCCTGCTTTCCAAACATGTTGTATTAGGACTATTAGGCTTTCCGAATGTTCAGAATGTTCTTTCAATCAAAGTGTTTGTAGGCCTAAATCTGTTGTATATACAGTGCCATCTGAGCGGGGTGGGGGTGGGGGCTTAAGGGGGGGGGGGGTAGGGTGTGTGTGTAAAATATCACAATAATGCCTATTTGGGTTGACGCCTCTCAGCACACATTTTAGAAAATAAAACACAGCACAACGTGTATTGTCGTTTAAAGGGAGTTTAAAAAACCCAGTTCCTTTCATATAATATGAAACCCCAGCGGCATTTTGTTTTTAACTTTATTGTGAATTGCAGGTTTGGAAACACTCCCCTTCACTATGCAGCTGTCTCGGGCAACGTGCCCCTGATCAAGCTACTGCTGACCTATCTGCTGAGATATCGTCTGCCCTTGGACAAGGTCAACAAGCAGAACAGGACCGCGCTGGACGAGGCAGTTCACAACGGACATGACTTCACCACAGCCATTATTAACGCCGCCATTAACTACAGCAACGGTCTTGCTTCCACTAGGGACGATAATCAGAGTGTGGGGAAGGGAGACAACGACAGTGTATGCGAGAGTAACGCACCTTTCGCCACATCGACGGAGTACAGTTACTGCCCGCCGGAGATCAGCGTGAAGGTTGCCGGTGCTGGCGAGGAAAACGACCGGAGTGCCTTCGAGAAAGTCGACCCCCTCAAGCAGGAATTTTTCTTCGAGAACAAGGAGAACAAAGATGTGTCCCCGCTTTCCAGCGATCGTTCCTCGCAAGGCAGAACCCGCCGGACTGGGTTCAGACGACCACACACTGCCGTCATCAAGCGCCCTCTCTCGGCTGGAAGCAGCAGCTCTGGTAGTTCGGCTGGCGGCCGTGCGCCCCATCCATCGCTTCTAAGCCTTCGTAACAACAACAGCGGCAGCAGCAACAACATTCAGCTTCAAGGCATCGTCACGGCAGACAGCAGCAGCGACGTTCTAACAAGCAGCAGAAAACTCACCGCTAGAAACATGTAAGGATAGACTATGACATAAATGTTGGAATTTGTGTGTGTGTTGATTAACCATTTGGCGGTCCGGTTGCGGTTTTTATCGCGATGATTCCTGCAGGAATAATCACGACAGAAACCGCCACCTACAGCCAAAGGATTAACTCATTCAGTCCCGACACAACACAGCAAGATATGGCTCGACCATGATAGTTCAAGGCTGGTGCCAGAATAGCTTGGCGCCTATAGGCGCCAAGCTATTCTGGCACCACCCTTGAACTATCATGGTCGATCTGTCTCTTAAATTGCAATGCAGTCCTCAGAGGACAACTCCAAAATGTGAGTATTAAGTACCTGGGACACAATGAGTTAAAGTCGAGTTTACGTCTGGCAAGCGCGTTTCAGTCCCGTGATATCAAAAGATAGTAAGTTCATTTTTGTAAACAGCGAGATTTTCATAGTAATACGATGGAAATCTTGTTTTTCACAAAACTAGTTTCACAGGGTAGATGTGTTAATTTCCCCATCTACCCGTTTAGCACTTATAAATCGACTACCGCTTTATGAAAGTTGTATGGTCGTGACACTTTAGTTTGGTGCCTTCCTGTTATTAGGCATTACCAACAGGGGAAGATCTGGGGGAGGGGGGAAGGGGGAGGGGGGCGGGGGATGGGTTTGCAGGGGTTCCGTAACAAAGTACTTTTTTTGAGAGATTGGAACCTCCCTCTCCCCCCCACTGTTAGATAATGTGGCTAGTGGCGAGCTAAGGTGGAGCCTGGCTTCTGCACCCCCCCCCCCCCCCACACACACACACACACAGACACACCCGCCCCCTTCCCTTCCCCTTTGTTTGATTTTTCAGCCATTTGAAGCAAGGTCTAGCGTCGGGAGGCCCTTTGTGTGGGGATGCAGGTCCCAAACAAAAACTTGGAATCCCCATCCCCTCGAGGTAACTGATCTGTCCCTGGATGTAGTCTTCTTTTGTTATCAAGTTTCATCATCAGCTTTCGTTTTAGGCAGTGTCACTCGTTCTAGCGTATTTCGTTTATAATCACTGACAGCACCTCACAAAATCAGCGACTAAGGCGCGAAGGGTCCACACTACTCCGCGCGCCTTCCCAGCAACCCCTGATGCCATACGACAAGGACCCGGAACGAGTCATCCACGTTGCCTCGGAGACCGACTTCCGGAACACACCCGAGTACGTGCTGAAGCTGACGCGCATGTACTATGACCCCGGGACCTTTGACACAGAGACGCTGCCAGTCGTCATAAGGAGGTCGCCGTCTGTTGTGCGGTACGATGTCCAGGGGGACAAAAAGGTAAGGCCGGGGTCTTTTGAAATATTACTCCATTCGCAATTAACCCCTATACTGCAGCGAAAAGGTGGACCCAGTCAAACTGCAAGAGGCATTGATCCTTAGGAGCCCACGCAACTGTTGGGGCGCACAAGGACCTATGCCGCTTACTGACACCACTTTGTAGTCTAGTAGAACTGTCTTTTCTAAGCTTTTTTTAAATGTTTTTTTTCTCCGTTGTCTTGTAAATGTCTTTTCCAAGCGTGTTTCTTTCTCCGTTGGGTTCTTCTCTGCATTTTACACGCTTCACAGTCACTTTTGGTCTGGATTGCACTTTGTAGCCGTATTCCTTGGACGGTTGGAGCTCACTGCCTTTGAATTCAAAACGATTTCAGAAACTAGATTTGCCGTCCACTAGCGCACAGTGAAGGGGTTCAGCGGGTTTTAGACAGATATTTTGCCAAAGCAACATCTAAGTCCTCTTGTCATTTTTTATAGTCAAACAGAATCTGGTCAAAAACAGACAAGGGCTTCCAAGCGCAGACCGTTTCGCTCGATTGCCAGTATCACTGTGGTAGTCATGCTTGTCATCAGTCGCGCAGTTCACTCCTTCACTGCTGGGAGAAATGCGAACACAACCCGACTGCAAGAGATAAAGAACCACATGAGCCCCCGCAAATGCGGGGGCTCATGAGGTTCTTTGTCTCTTGTTGATCCTATTCATATATATGTGTGTTCCTTGGATTGATTGGATCAATCGGTAATGACACGATTGCGCGTCCACGGGCAATGAGGCGCTTCATCCGGATTGAGTTTCTTCAACTTGCCTGGGATGTGAAAATGTCATTACTTGCTAGCAAGGGGCAAAAAATCTATCATCAGAGTTCTGTATGCCTCTTGCAGATGGGGCGGGATGGCTGAATCGCTTTAACCCCTTGACTGCCGATGAAAACTGCAATTTGCATGGATCCTCGTGAGCCCCCGCAGTTGCGCGTGGTCGTGAGGATCTAGGCGTCTTGCTGAGAGCACTTTATCCACGTCTCTTTTGACGGCCCGGTGTCTTTGACGTTAATTTACAATGGATTCAAATAACGCAGTCTGCGACCACTGGCAGTGAAAGGGTTATTGATATTTGTGTATTTTCTAATCTACTTCTTATTTTGGGCATAGCCTCAAATACATCCCGCACAATCACTCTCTCGATGGAAAACAGAACCCAAAAAATCCTTATGCCATCCGCGTTAACCCATTTAGCCCCATGGCCGCATTTCCCAAACTTTCGAGGTGTCTGACCTAACGATTATCGCCTAACGATCATATTCAAGAGTAGTGCCAGATTAGCTTGGCGCCTTAATTAAGGCGCCAAGCTCTACTACCCTTGAATTATCATGGTCAATCCATGTCTTGCCGTAGCTCGTTGGGGCCAAAACTGAGAGTTAAGCTAACTTGGCTACAACGCAGTTTTGCATGTTTCTTCCCTCTGCGACAGAGCGCCCCCACGTGGCGTGACGAGATGCGGCTGCTGTACCGCCATTACGAGATCCAGTGCTCCCCGTCATGGCGAAACGCTGCCCGACCCCCGCCAGATCCCATCAGTATGCTCGTCTCCTCTTGCGGCACGCAGGGTAAGTATAGTATAGTGTAGAATGCCGGTCCCAAGCCCGGATGAAAAAGGAGGAGGGAAAACACAGCTTTAGATCCTAAGACTGACTACACTATTAGTGCCAGTGGGACAGTAAACTTGAACAAGCGATGGGGGATTACCAAACAATGCTCAGACTGGTGTTGAGTTGCATTTTAAGGTAATATTTTATTTTTACAGCGTTCACATGAGGTCACAGATATGAAAAGACCGCATTCACTTTTTTAGTGTTGGCTGACGTACAAAGCGAAAGTTAGTCTATTACTTTGGTTCAGTGGTGCTCTGTGTGTCCGGTCTGCCGTCGTCGTTGCCGAAAACATTAACGTTGGCTCGGAGACTACTCAAGCCACAGTCTTCCAACTTGGCCCAAGGATACTTTGTGGCAAGACCTTTTCAAACATACCAATTTGAGTGACCTCTCTACACAGGGAAAGGTTACAGGGGCTCAGGAAATAGGTCAGAAATAGCTATATTTTGACATTTATTTTTTTCTCAATTACTATTCACAACTTGAAACCCAAACTTGGTACTTAGATACCTGAGGGCAAGACCTTTCAATTCATACTAATTTGGTTGATCCCTCGGAAAGGTCAAGGGTCACAAGATCTCAGAAAATAGGTCCAAAATAGCCATATTTTGACAAAAGATGTTTTTATCTCAAATACTGCTCACAACTCAGTGTGAGAAAACATGGACTTTGCTGGTTTCGAAGTCATCTCTTTGTCACAAGGGATCTTGCATCTAATCCACATTATGGTCTGCGGGGTTAAATCAAGATCTATGCCCTTTGCAGATGGGTGGGATTTTGCCTATTGATGGCATTGCTTTTATCCAAGCTTACTTAAGTAAGTCAGCAACACAATATCCAGATTGATCATGGTGGGACCATTTATGCATGTGACTGTGTGTGTAGAGGATAGAGGTAGCACCTTTGCTGTTCGGCAGCTGCGTCCTACATAGGACGGACGGGCATCACTGGTCCTCATCCATCTCCTTAATCTCTCTCGTGTTGGCTCCAAGCCGGCGCCACACCCTGGCAAACCACCTCAGCTGGTGGGCTAAACCACGTGAGGGGGTGGTGTTCACATTGCACCACTAGGCGGATGAGCTGTTTCTGACAGCCAACGGCTAGAGGACGGAGGAGATCAGGTTGGATCCAACGGCCAAATGTGGGGGAGTAAACCCTTCAAATCAGGAGTGGAGCCCCGAAGGCAGACAGTTGCCTGTATTCACGCACTGTTCTGGCAGCTCCTGCAGCCAAACTGGTGCCAAACGTACTGCTTTGCATTCCTTTGGATATATCAGCGAGGCCGAGAGGGGGATCTTGACGACTGGGCACCCCATGATCTCCATACACTTTGCCATGCCCAGGCTTGCGCCCTGGAGAGGTCACTCCAGTGACTGACCCAGCAAGCGCATATACTCCATTGTCTTCCGAGACAGGATGCCAAACAGAATACGCTCCCCTGGCCGTCATGCACGGTCTTTGCTGTGTACTGTCACGGTACGTATAACTGGCAAAGTAACTTCCCTTGCCAAACATAAAGGTGAAATACGGTTTGCTCTAAACAGCATGTCCGTTGAAACGCCCTGGTAAACCAAAGTGCGCAGCTGCAGTGCTCCTGAGCTGATCAGTGTTCTAGGCAATAGCTGCCCCTATCCCCCATAACGCCCTCCCACTCCCCCCCCCAACCCCCGCCCCCTTCCCCGCCCCCCTTCCCCGTCCCCCCCCCCCCCCCCGTTAAAACCTGAACGTTAACCCTGAACTAAGCAGCCAGGACTGAGACCAAAATGTCATGCGCTTCGTCCACTGGAATGAGTTCCCAACTTATGGTTTCCCCATAAATTCCTAACTCGAAAATCAGACCAACGACACTTGGTATTGTCTACTGAAAGCGAGTAGGTCCTAATTATGTACAGGGACCGTTACGCTCGATCACTGAGATCAGCCAAGCGAAACAGTCAAGCAGTTAACCCCTTTTCTGCCGAGAAAAAACACCTGCCAAAAATGCAAGAGGTATAGATCCTCATGAGCCCCCGCGATTTCGCGGGGGCTCATGAGGATCTATGCCTCTTGGTGAGACCACTTTGTATCCATGGTCCTTTGAAGGTTGGCAATTTTTGATTTTTGAATTTCCAGTGATTCCAAAAACACGATCTGCTTCCACCTGACGTCAACGGCGGGAAATGGATTGACAGTGATTACAGCTAGGTAGTGACTGATTTGATGACGGCTCTCGAGCAAGCTTCAATTGGGCCGTTCAGTGCCGAAAAAATGTGAACACCAAACAAGTGCAAGAGGTATAGATCCTCATGAGAGCCCCCCTGCAGTTACAGGGGGCTCATGAGGATCTATGCCTCACGCTGAAACCACTTTGAATCCATGTTCTTGGGACATCTAGGATATTTTGTCTTGAATTAACGAAGATTGCGGAAATAAACCGCGTCAAAGTCAGCACTGGACGGGTCAAAATAAAAAAAGTGTCGCTGAAATTCCCATTGATTTGTCACTCTTTCCTATAAATGCGCTAAGTTAACCCCTATCATTCGGAATATACCAGTGTGTGAAATAAGTTTGACTAAAATAGTTCAAGGATAGTGCCAGAATAGCTCGGCGCCTATAGGTGCCAAGTTATTCTGGCCCCACCCTTGAACTAAAACCATTGGTCTATAATCCTCATCTGTAAGTACTATCATGTAGCTTGCGTATGACAGTGCACAAATTCGAAGCTTTTAGCCTCAGTATTATATGGGTAAACCCTTGAGTTCCTCACACTTGAAAATTATTATGGGTAGGCGGTGCTAGTTTCAGGGTAGTGCACATACGCGACAGGCCATGATGGCAACGACCACATTAAAACTATCTGGTCGATTTGCCTCTTGATGTAGTCTAAGGACGCCGCCCAAATGGTGAAAACAGTGTCAGCATGTCATATCTCTTTTAGATCAGGGCTTAACCCCTTCCCTGCCGAAGGACCTACATTTTCTTTCTGAAATCTGTGTTCACTGAACGACCAAAAGCCACAACTGTCCCCGGATCATCACCACAAGGTAGTCTCGGCAAGAGGCATAGATCCTCACGTGCCCCAGCAGTCGCGGGGGCACATGAGGATGTAGACCTCTTGCATTGAGATCGCGTTTGCTTTTTCTCGACAGTGAAGGGGTTAATGAGACAATCCATCGGGGAATCGAGGGTCGATTTGTTTCCCTGGGATTTGGTCCTGGTGATATATATACGTTATTAGTTATTAGTTACATTGCTTTGCTGTTTATTACAACCCTGTCATGTAAGTTCCCGAGGCAACAGATGTGGGAGATGCAAATAACAACGAGGCACTCGGAACCATACAAAAACGACTGTAGTAAACAACACTTGTTTGTGTGAAGGGCTCGAGCTCGTCATTGAAAGTACACACCCACTCAAGGTAGAAAACAGGAAGAACAAAGCAGTGCAGATTAACGCTTTCAGCGGGCCGACGCACGTATTTCCCAAATTTTGGAGGCGTCATCTAACGACTATGCACCTGTTGCAGGAGATGAATCGGCCATGATAATTCAAGGGCAGTGCCAGATTAGCTTGGCGCCTACAGGCGCCAAGCTAATCTGGCACTACCCTTGAATTATTATGGTCGACCCATCTCCTGCTGTAGTGCGTCAAGGCTGAATGAGTAAAGCATTATTAGAGAGAGAGAGAGAGAGAGAGAGAGAGAGAGAGAGAGAGAGAGAGAGAGAGAGAGAGAGAGAGAGAGAGAGAGAGAGAGAGATGATGATGATGATGATGAAACTTATTTTTCAACGGTAAAAAGTTTTGACAGAAAACAAATCGTCATTTTACAAACTTGCCGTTGCTAACATCTACAGCATAAAAAAGGGGAAACTATAAAAATATATTTACATACAAAGCCCAATAGCATCATTATATACAGGGGAAAATAATAACACTCATCACACACACATGCACACACGCACGCACGCACGGGCGCCGCTCACACATACACCCAGAGAAAGAGAGAGAGAGAGAGAGAGAGAGAGAGAGAGAGAGAGAGAGAGAGAGAGAGAGAGAGAGAGAGAGAGAGAGAGAGAGAGAGATATGATGAATCTTTATTTATTCAGGATAAAGCTATTAGGCAACTCAATGCCTGTCTTACAAGCTGTCCTGTAAACAAACAACATAACAGGAAAATAAACAGAGCATGCAAATACTAACAATAATAATAATAAGAAGAAGAAGAAGAAGAAGAAGAGGAAGAAAAACTACGGGAAAAAAACACAATGGAGAATTTGTAACTGCCTCCGATGCAAAAAGCAAGAGAACGAAACGCGTGCACAGCGTTAATATTATACTCATCTAAGACAGTGTCATAGAATCAGCAGCATCAATAGCGGATAGTGACACCGACAAGACAATAGATGATCAGGTAGCAAATTTAAGGAGAAAGAGAAAAATATTTGACGTTTACGTGTTATCAGCAGAATTATTTTCATATGGCAAACTGTGAAGTCACGCTGATTGGAAGTGAGTGTGCAATGCACGTTTAAAATTGGTTCTATCGCAAAATGATTTAATGTTTAATGGCAATGAGTTCCAGACAGAACTACCAGAAAATAGAAGGCTTGACTTGTAGAGATCTATCCGTGGGCGGGGTAAGTGAAGCAAGTCATTCCTCGTATGTTGTTGATGCCGAGGGCTGAAGTTAAAGATCATGCGCAGATATTCCGGGGCTTGATAATGAAATATTTTGTGCATGAGGACGCATTTGTTAAATTTGAGTTGTTCCTTCAGAGAGAGAGAGAGAGAGAGAGAGAGAGAGAGAGAGAGAGAGAGAGAGAGAGAGAGAGAGAGAGAGAGAGAGAGAGAGAGAGAGAGAGAGAGAGAGAGTAACCGCTTGCATTTCACATTCAAAATTTGAAGACGACGCAGTTGCCTTTACAAACGAAAGAGCCCAAATACCGCGCCATCTCGGCGGGGAAAAAAGATCTGTGTATCAACCTCATTACTGCATCATTCAAAATCTCCCCAGAAATATTGATTTTTATTCGCGTGCTTCTGTGGATTAAAAGATTTTTGGATCTGTAGTTCAGTGCTCGTAATTTTGTTTGCTTGGAGACCAAAGGGGAAGGATGACATAGGATTGATTTGAAATTCAGTTTACCTGAGTTTTAGTATCATATGCGTATATATTATGCGAATGAAACTCAGATAAACTGAATTAGCCTGTGGATTTAAAATTCACTCTCGATTTTGTATGCTTTATAATGATTTGAAATTCGCTTCCTCTGTTTATGCCTGTATTAGGCATATGATACCACAACCGTTTAAGTGAACTTCAGATTTTTGTTTGGTCAACCTCCGCCTGTGGGTGAGACCTCAGAGCAGGCTGCACTGTCAGTAAAAGTTTTGATCTCTCAGTGCAACGATCCTTAGAGCCTGAGATCGGAATAAGTCTAATTTAAAACCCCGTTGAAAAAGAAAAGAAAAAAGAACTCTTCAAAATAATGTATGCTAGCAATCCATCGTCGTCTTATTAACCCCTTAACTGCCTGGGCAAGGCGAACGCTATCCATCTGCAAGAGACATAAATCCTCATGAGCCCCCGCAGTCGCGGGGGCTCATGAGGATTTATGTCTCTTGTTAGTTCTGTGTTTAAAAAAAATATATTATTCCTGTTTGTTGGTCCCATTTTGTTTGTGTTCTTCATGTGAATGTCAGTCAGTGTGCAGTGCTTTCAGAAGCGAAATCGGCGGCGTCCACTGGCACTCAAGGGGCTAATCCATTGACTGCTACTGACGATGCCGTTCGTATTTTCCGTCCAGCGCTATCGTCAGTAGCAGTCAAGGGGTTAAGAGAACCGGAGGCTGTAGAGGGTTACGTTAATGATTTGCAAAACATACAAGAAGCAAACAGTGTTTTCTTTTATTCGTAAATACGAGTATTGAAATGCACGTACACCCGCACCGCACCCACACAGGCAGGCCTCTCGCGCCCGTCTGTCCGCCCAGCCGGCACACGCACACACACGCACACACGCGAACACACACGAACGCACACACAGGCACACACACGAACACACGCACACACACACAGTGACATACTCGCTCACACAGTGACGCACGCATTCACACAGCAACAACCCACCCACCCACCCACAGCCACACAAACTCACACAAACATACACCACCCCCCCACACACACACATACACACACACACACCCACGTAGTTGAAAGGCTCACACAGACACACACATTCGCACGCCCACACACACACGCACGCACACACATACACGCACGCACGCACGCACACCACACACACACACACACACACACACACTCACACATACAGTGACACACTCGCTCACACAGTGACGCACGTATTCACACACGCACGGGCGCGAAACCCAGCACCCACCCACAAACACCGACACCCCCCTTCCCTCTCCTTCTCCCCCCCCCCCCTGTCCCTCTCCTCCCCCCACCCCTACACACACACAGCCCGTAAAAAACCCTCAACAAGACAATTTAGTCAATACCCGTAATGAGAGACTCGGCATTTACACGTATAAGATGATGAATCCATTTCTTTTTGTGTGCACGCCTTCTTTACACAGTATGGACGTCCATCACCTGTATTGGTGTTTTTTCCCCTCTCTATTTTCCGCCCCTCCATCAGCAAGACCCAGTACGGAAAACGCCAACGCAGACTGGGGTGACTTATAGCGTCTGCAAGTGGTACAGATTTTCAAGAGCAGAAGGAGCACACGGGAGCCTGGGTCTACTCAGTAAGCATAAGGTCGGCAGACTCAGGTCGGCCCGAGGGTTTTTTGCTCCCAGGACTCTTGCCGGCAGACGTATCAGTTCTGTTTCACGTGCAAACGGACAAAATCAAGTCACAGTAGTTAAAGGGACCTGCTCTATACCATAAAGATGTAATGGTTCTCTATAGTGAGGTTCCGTTTGCTATGAGCGACTTGCAGCAACGAACGAGAGCGAAATCACGGCGGACTTACAACACTCCAAACATCTCCAAGAGACATAGATCCTCATGGGACAGCAAGGGCGTTTTGGCGTTGAGTCAGTTTGCGTCAGCTGGCATTGAACGGGTTAAAGCTGATGACTGACTTACAGCGACCACACCTTTTTTTCATTTTAATCTTTTTTTTCTTCTTCTGGTTTAGGTTTTGATAAGATTCATTTAGTGTAGAGCTGCCGACAGCCAAAGGTTTATTTGTTTTTCTCTCCAGACTCTTTTTAAAGCAATCACGTTCTTACCTACGTAAGAATAAGATGGATATTAACCCTTTTCATTCGGAATACTCCAGTGCGGTGTGAAATAAGTTTGACTAAAATAGTTCTAGGGTAGTGCCAGAATAGCTTTGCGCCTCTAGGCTATTAATCTGAACTAAAGCGATTGGTCTATATCCTTATCTGTAAGTACTATAATGTAGCTTGCATATGGCAGTGTACCAATTTGAAGCTTTTAGCCTCAGTATGATATGGGTTAAGCAGGCTATGAGAAAACGATGCCCCCACCCCACACCCCCACACACACATACAAAGAAATTTTCACTAGCAGCGTATAGTATGTTGCCGGAGTGATAGTTCAATGGAGTGCCTGAAAAGGCGCCAAGATAACCAGGCACTATCGTTGAGCCACCAATCGTCCATCCTTTGTACAGCGTTTCGGAATCGCAGTTTCGGTGAGAATTGTTTCATTCTGGGAATTAATTTTCATCCCATGACTGCTGAGAAAAACTGAACAGGACCCAACTGCAAGAGGCATAGATCTTCATGAGCCCCCGCAGTTGCGGGGGCTCATTAGGATTTATGCCTCTTGCTAACACCACTTTTGAGTCTATGTTCTTGTCATGTGGGAGCTGCTTTGCGCTGAATTAAAACAGATTTCATAAACAGGGTATGAGTCAACTGAGATGGACATTCCACAATTTCAGAGTTGTTATCTGAAGACATCATCACAATTCAGGAAACAGCCCAACCACGATAGCTGAAAAAAAAAGAAGTCTATTCTGGCAGTACCCTTGGTCTATCACGGCCGAGTCACATCAGTTCTTGCAGCGTCAGGATTGAATCGCGTAGCTGTATAAAAGGAAACAGTTTCAGTCACACGATAAACCAAGCGAAGTTGAAAGAGTTAATAACTGTACGCAATTTACTGCCTTAGCATTTGTGACATTTGTGGCAGAGGACGTGGAGGAAAATCAATAGTCGATTAGACGAGGCGACCTGACATGTGTTTTCAACTTGTGTTTGTGAGTGCAAATAAATGGAGGAAAGGCGCCCGCAAAAACACTAAAGAGGTCGTCACGACATTATTCAAGTCTATTTAACTCCTTCACTGTCAGCGTGTTGTTGTAAATTCGACGCCAAAGGTCTCCATCCGTCGAAGGCAGGTAGATGCAGAGTGGTTCCAGCAGGAGGCATAGATCCTCGCGAGCCCCCGCATTTGCGGGGGCTCGCGAGGATCTATGCCTCCTGCTGTCGGCTGTTAATCGTTGGTCTCTGGCAGAGAAGAGGTTAACACTTTCACTCGCAATCCTT
Organism: Semisulcospira habei; assembly: GCA_036245525.1. Lineage (NCBI taxonomy): Eukaryota > Metazoa > Mollusca > Gastropoda > Semisulcospiridae > Semisulcospira > Semisulcospira habei. Next base: position 151,911,521 of record BTPG01000005.1, on the reverse strand, counting down.
TCACTGCAAGTGGACGCAAAATTATCGTCTTTAAAAGCAGGGCACATTCAACACCTATTAATTATTACCATCAATCCAAGGAACATGGATGTGAATAGGGTCAGCCAAGAGGTAAAGAACCTCATGAGCGGGTTATGTCCGCATTTTAGTCCCCAGCCGGCTGAAACGGGGTTAGCAAACCACCGCGGACATGAATCAGCCATGCTAGTTCGAGGCCCGTGGCAGATTCGTTCACTCATTCAACTCCGACACGCCACGGCAAGACATGGATCGAGCGTGATAGTTCAAGGGTTGTGCCAGAATAGCTTGGCGCCCAAAGGCGCCAAGCTATTCTGGCACAACCCTTGAACTATCACGCTCGATCTGTTTCCAGAAGTGTAATACAGTCTTCAGGGGGCAACTTCAAAATTTGCGGATTTCGGTCCTGGAGCAGAATGTGTTAAATACCCCTTGGTATGTGTACTGTTTTATCAGCGCTAGCCTCACCTTTCTGGTTTTTGAGTATTCTATAACTCGAGGCACAATTTGTATCGTTACATTGTTGAGTATTGTCTTGTGCATCTACTGTGGGATTTCAGGGTATTTACCTGACCACATTTTAGTAGTGCGCCTTCTTGCTTGTGTATGTGTGTGTCTCCTGCCTACTTCTTAAGTTCCAGAAAAAGACATGGGTTAAAGGCTTGACTTGATGCATCTTTTTAGGGATGTATATGATAGTCTTGTTCTTTACTTGCGTATTTTTCTGTTGGCTGGCAATTGGGTGCCTGATCGGGGGGCAAGGGATCTAACTGATTGTATGTCCAGCGCTGAGTGATTCCCTTGGTGTGTTTACTGTAGACTCGTTAAAAGTATGAATAAGCGCCAAGGTATTCTGGCACCACCTTTGAACTAGCATGGTCTGTCCATCACCCACTGCTGTTACAACGCCTTGTAGATTCCCCCCTCACATCTGCACAAGATATTAGATATTATTCCATAGGGTTACTCTGCTAAGCTCTCGGTCTCAACCGTCAGATGGTCGTAAACTACGTTTCCATAAGCGCGAATCCGATACGACCAAAGCCCGATACTTCAAAGCAATTTTCGTTCAAAATTCATGGAACGCGTGTTTCCATACAATACCTGCGATATCCAAATTACGCCTTATGGGAACCACCGGTATGACGCAAAGATCTAAATGGCTCGAGAACTTTCTACAGATCACAAAATTTACTTCGTATTTTCCTTCTGAACACATCCGACGTCCGAAATTTTCGCTCTCCCCAACAACAAAAATCGTGTCGTGTTCGCAGTCGAATGCAAAAGTCGGTATTGCATCGGACAAATGAAAGCACTCAGTCATAAAGAACTGTTCTGTCTCGGACCCGTTTTGGATTCGGGTAGTGTTCGCATCCGATTCGTGCGTATGGAAACGAACCCTTTAGTCACCTGCTCGACGTTTAACCCTGATAACGAACAAAATTAATTCCCCTCTCGCCTCGGCGCCTATCTGTACCACAAGGTACGGATGATACGTGCGTGTACATTTTAACCCCATTCAGTGCAAAGAAAATTCGAATACCACCCGACTGCAAGAGGTATAGATCATCATGAGCCCCTGCAGTTGCGGGGGCTCATGAAGATCTAGGCCTCTTGCTGACACATTAGGGTCACAACTATATGGTACTTCAGCGGACTCTGCTTTCGATCACCCATTTCAGATGAATGGTGCTTGTTAGGTTTGAATGTGTACAGTGTCCAAGCTTTTATTTATTTATTTTCAGGCGAGGAGACGGACGAGGCGGGCAGCGCTAGGGACTCGAAGAAAGGTCGCCGGACCAGCTCGGGCCAGCGCCCAGACATCAGTACCAGTAGCGCCGTCAAGCGGAGACCGTCCTCCAAACAACGCAAAATATCCAACACAAGGTACGGGGGATAACTGCGTGTACATAACCCCATTCAGTGCAAAGACAATTCGAATACCACCCATCTGCAAAAGGTATAGATCCTCATGAGCCCCCGCCTTTGCGGGGGCTCATGAAGATCTATGCCTCTTGCTGACACCACTTTGAATATATGTTCATAGTTGTTTGGTGTCAAATTAACAAGTAATGCAGAAAGACATTTTGCGTCAACTGGCCCTGAACGGGTTAAGAATTAATGGCTTGTTGTCAGTTAATGACAATATGTTTCGGTTTAACCCGTTCAGTGTCAGCTGACGCGAATTGTGTTTCGTTAATTCGTTACTTTCGTTAATCTTCGTAAGTTAATTCAACACACACACACACACAAACTTTGGATGTCCCAGGAACATGGATTCAAAGAGGTGTCCTCATGATCTATACCTATTGCGGCTCGGTAGTGTTCCGATTTTCTCGGCACTGAACGGGTTAATTACAAATAGCAAACAATAAACCTCCAGTACAGGGGTTTGTATCAAGGAACTTTAAAAAAAGGTATGACTCAGGGAAAGAAATGAGTAAGCCAGACGCTCACGGTCGGCAGTATCTCATTGTGGTCACATTCTGGGGACTTTACTGGTTCAGGCGGTAGAGCGTTCGACTCTCGTCCGAAAGGTCGCGGGTGCGAACCCAGCTAGGGTCAAACTTTGTTGAGATCCTATTCGGTGCCTCGTCTTGGAAATCAGAAGATAATGGTGGAAGAAGACATTAAGCCCTGAATGTTTAAGTTTCTGGTCACATTTCTGTCAGTTTATTCAGCCAGACTGTTAACTCATTCGACGCGCGCTGCGTTCGAATTCGCGGCTTCAAACCGCGTATCCGAAGGCAGCACGTCTCGAACGAGTGTGTAATGGTTTCAGAACTAGCTGTATTCAGTAAAGGAGCTAGAAATACTTGCTCGCTCATTCGATCGATAATTCATGCGAGTGATCTATTTCTCTCTCCTCAGCCCACCATCAGGACCTGTCAGAGCTTCGGGAGCGTCCCCAGATGGTATGGCTGACGTGGGAATGGCGTCCAGCAACGAATCCCTCTCCTCGGCCACCTCCGCCAAGAAGAAGGATAGCTTGGGGGCCCGCCCTGACCCCGCCCAGGCAGCCGCAGTGGGAGGGGCAGCAGGAGGGGTGGGAGCTGGAGCAGAAGGTACCAAAACATCCGTAGCTCCATCGTCCAGAAGCCAGGCGAAGACCTCCATCGACAACGGGAAAGGTTCCGGCTCGGAGAGTGGCAGTGTGCCAGGGAGTCGTGGGGGCAGTAATGCTGGTGTTGGTGTCGGTAGTAGTCCAGCTGCCGGAAGTTCAGCGAATCCTGCAAGGGGCGCTACCAGCAGCAGCAGCAGCAGCACCGGCAGCGGCTCAAACGGAAACGCCAGTTCTGGAAGTACGACCAACGGAACTGTCAACGGAAGTGGCAGTACGCAGGCGCGCGCAGGCCGCAGTCTGGGTACGTCCAACTCTTACACCGTGCCCGTTCTGACGGCTACCCCCGCCACCGACGACGACCACGACAACAGCGAACCCGCCGATATCGACAGCAACAGACTTTCTGTCATCGACGAAGTCTTATAGAATTGGCCATGCCAGATGGTTGCTAACAAGAGGCTCATTTGAATCTATGCCTCTTGTAAATGGAAGAGAGACTTCAGGGCCTGTATAATACTAACGCCTTCACTACCGAGGAAACCTAAACGCAACCCAACTGCAAGAGACATAGATCCTCACGAGCCCCCGCAGTAATGGGGGCTCATGAAGACATATGCCTCTTGCTGAAACCATTCTGTTCTTTGACGGCGTTGAACGTATAATGATGTGAACAGCACAATCTGCGTCCGCTGGCAGTGACGGAGTTAAAAATAACTCGTGCCCAAGAAAAACCCAAAGACTTGAGACGAAACGACCACCAGTTTACGAGGTCTGCTAATGTTTTATATTTCACGACTATGTCTTTCTTTGTCAGATACATCGAGCTGATTGAATTTTATTTAATTGTATTTAGATATATTTTTGTAATTTTATATTCCAGTATAGTATTTTTTTTACCGCGGGAAAAGTCCACAAAATAGCCCGTTTACGCTGTTGTTAGCTGAGGTACCAGATACCTGTTTGACTCTTTCAGAGCCCATTGTGCGTTTCACTTGTAAACCACGGTCGGAACACTACTACCGATGAACTATCAGAACTTATGGTGTTTCCCCCAAACACCTTTCCCGCAGATCTGTGATACGGACAACTTTCTCTTGAAAATTGGCAGCCATTAACCTATTGTGACACCCCTTTGTGGCCTCACAATAAAGGCGTCCTCATCAATAGCTGAAAAAGTGTAGTATAGCGTTGCCGGCGGCAACGCTACACTACACTTTCGCAGCTATTGATGCGGGGCGTCTTTAATGCTTTTAATGGTAAAAGCAGTCATTTTCTTTTTCTTGTTTTGCTCTACATAAAAAGCAGATCATTGTCACCGACTTTGCCATAATGGACGTGAATTGCAGGCGTCTTGACACTCGGACACTCTGTGCTACATTCATCAGTGTCAAAGTTTCCTTTTCGCGGTAAGGGGGATTAATCATTTTGCAGCCGCGATGTCGCACGTTCTCAAGAAATGATGGAGATACCGGGAAAGATCGTGACGCTGAATGATGTCTGACATTGCTTTTCATTTCCAGTGCCTATATTGTTCACACTCTACTTTCTGGAACAGTCTGTCAGACAGCACACACATTTTGCGGAGGAGTCTCGACCACGATGGCTTAAGGGTCGCGTCACAGTCTGAATAGGCTTGGCGCCTATGGGCGCCTCACTGTAGGCGCCAAACTAATCAGGCACGACCCTCTCCCACAGTTAGAGCTAAAGGTCAAATAATTACTATTCGATTAATGATTTTTTTTTAAATTAAAGGACCTGTCCGTCAAGTCTCTAATCAAACACAACCTTGAGCTATCAAGGTTGATCCATCTCTTGCAACTGGCCCTTACAGGAGAACTTGTAAGATTCCTTTCGCGGTGATAATTTTTTTTTTTATCTGTCTATTAATCCTCGAGAGCCATACGTCATTCGGATGTGTGAAGAAACTTGAAATACAATCAGTCGAGTTTCCAGGCTCTCTGCATCCAGGTGTACTTTTATTTCATGCTTTTCGCCACTTTCACATCCTGCGGGCAAGCTGCGGAAGACAAGTCGTCAGTCTGTGAGAGCTTTAAGATGAAGTGCATTGGATTCCGATTCGTGGCCTGTCAGCGCCCGTCTCTCGCCACCATGTCAGCAGTGCTTGATTGGGATCGCGTCCGGTTCTTGAGGAGGATATTTGAATAAAGTGTCGGATGTTTAAGAAAAGTCGGAAGTTTAAAAACGTTTAATTGCTTATTAGATCCCCGTGAAAGTCTCCGTTGTTTTGACGGCGTAGAACTGCAGTCGCTAACTAAATAACTTATTACGTTTCTGTTTCCCGCTTTTGAACCGCCGTTAGATGACATCGTCTGCTGCTCGGCGTTAAATCCCAATAACTAACTGACTAACTGACTAACTAACTAACTAACTAACTAACTAACTAACTAACTAATTAACTAACTAACAATTATGTGAATACAAATTCATGCAATGTCGACAGAGGAGTTGTTCCATCTCACTTGCCAGACCTTTGGGCAATTTGCGTGAGTGAGCGTAGTCCTGCGCCAGCCACTAAGCAAGGTGCTCCGCTTATAGCGGAGCACCTTGCTTAGTGACTGGCGCAGGACTAACCTCATGCAACTGACCTCTGGTGCGTCTCGTCCCGCGCACTCGTTTCATGCAAACGCTACCGAGACAGCTTTGAAAGAGAATCAGAATGGTGTTGTGCACGAGACCTTGCGCGGGTGAGGGGGGAGCGGGGGGGGGGGGGGGGGGGGGGAGGGGAGAGGGAGGGGGGGAGGGGGGGGGGGGGGCGTTGAACTTGCCTTCTCCTATAAATCACCCAGTAAGTTCATAGGGTCGGCGTCGGCCAGAGGGTCTTTTGCTTCGAGGGTATCCTCAAAGTTAGATCGTGTACGAATGGATCTAACCAACACAAGGGTGCGCTGGTCTTCCATTTCGGACTTTACGACTCCTCTGTGCTGGTCTGTGATTATGGACCTTGCGGCTGGAAGCCGCAAGGTCTAAAATCACAGACCAGCACAAGGTCATCGCAATTTATTGACCATAACGCCACGCCAAGCGTCAGATAAGGGAGATAAATAACTCTCGATGATCCACCGACGCGTCCCGGTCAGCGAAAGGTCCTCGGGCAGACGAAGGCCGCCGTTGGCCCCGCGCGCAGCGACGTCGGTCCGAGGACAGTTTGCATACCGGGGCCTTGATTTCGTTTTGGATGTCGATCCATGATTGGCCGCACATCTCTTCCGTTCCGCCAGTGCAGCCATACGTAAATGAAAACGAACTTGCTTTTGCAGAAATGGAATGCGAGTTTTCATAAAGACAGAGAGAGAAGGGGTATACAGAAGGTTATATTACACGGAGGTCAAAGAATAAATCAACAAAACGAAGAGGAGCTTGTTTTGCAATGGAGTGGAAACCGGATGCTGTTGAGATGGGAACCGTTTTCATTATGATGAAACCAAAGCTGAAAACCTGAGTAGAAAATGAATTTTGGCACAGCGGCTGATTTAATTTTGAAAAATACTTTCCATTGACAGAAAGGATGTTTGGCTGAAAAAGAAAAACAAACAAACAAACAAACAAACAAACAAAACAAATAAACACTGAACTGCATGAATATAATGCACTAAAATTAACGAATTAAAAAAATCAGTTTACCGGGCACTAGGTTTAACCCTTTGGCTTTCGGTAAAATGCCGGGTCAACGGATTTTTTTTTTTCGCGAAAAAAACCGCTACCGAAAGCCGGAGATGATTAGGGGACGATTATACAGTCAGGTTGCAGCAGTTCAGACCATTTCCAGTTATTGATTAACTCATTCGGCAGTTTCTTCAGGTTTAACCCTTCGGCTGTCAGTAGCGACCGCGTCCGGATTTGCGGCATGAAGCCGCGTACCCGGATGCAGCACGCTTCATATGCCGGCCTCAAACAGCCCCTGTTTGCTTCTGTCAGCTCCGTTTTACTGTGCCCGCCGTGAGATGGCCTTAGTTACCTGCTCGGCGTTAAACCCAAATAACTAACTAACTAACTGTTTTACTGTGACCTACTCTTCTTTATCCTGACTTCTCATGGCATGACCTTGGTCGGCACCACAGCTGAAATTACCACAGAACGACAGACACATAGGTATACTAGGATTCCACTGTCACCAGCAAGAGGCATGGATTCTCATGAGCACCTGCAGCAAGCTGCAGGGGGCTCATGAGAATCTATGCCTCTTGCAGAGGATAGGCCCAGGGACTTGGTCAGCGTGTTCTCCGTGGTAGCGAGCCGGTCCTATAATAGCTTCACTCCAACGCCAATTAGCAGAAAGGTCCTGGTAAATCAAAGTGGCACAGTTGGAGCGCGCCTGAATTGATCAGTGTTCAGGTCGTACTCCATAGGCAATAGATTTCCCTGTCCCCCATAACCCGCCCGTCAGGACCGTCCATTATCACTTCGGTGCCGCGTGGACGTTAAACCCAGAACGAATCAATCAATCAAAACCAATTAGCAACCCAAGTCTTGGCGAAGGAAAGCGATGCATAGAAGGTACTCGAGATGACGTCGGCTGCCGTTGGCGGCGAACGACGGCCTACACGTCTCACCGAGGACCTTTGCCTTACTGGGATGTAGCGTGTCAAATCGAGCGCAAGACTTGGTGACGCAGATGATATTACTGTCAATGTAATGGTTGAAACTCCAGCGTAGGTTTCCTTCGGACGAGGGAAATTTCATGATCAGCTTAATAGAAGACAGTTTCTCATATAGCTACTGCTGTTGAGGTCACCCCGACGAGGCAGCCATTTTATTCTCCTGCCTTTGAGATCAGTTGTCTTTAAAAGATACTCAAGTTAGCGCCGTACGAGCTGTGCCGTCATTTGGTAAAAGCCAGTATGTCCGTTTTTTTAGAAAAGCGAAATTTTCATTTTATAACAGTGAACATCTCGCTTTTCTCAAAAATGGACATGCTAGCTTTTTGCCAAATTACGACGAAGGTAGTCATTGAGATTTAGACTGAAAGCCGGAAGGAAACAGCGTCAGTATTAATTTTGTTTGCGTTCTCACGCCTCTACTTTTCTCTCCATTGTGTGCTGGTCTTTGATTTTGGACCTTACGGCCCTTGGCCGTAAGGTCCAAAATCACAGACCAGCACACACCCTCCGCCGTAGGAGGACTTAAGGGGGTTTCGGTTTCTGATCTGACCATGATGAGCCGTGGATGGGCCCCCGGTACTGGATATGATGCATTGGCATTAAGCTGTTTGCGCTCTCAGTGAGTTCACTGGCCGGTTAACGGCAGATTTCCTCACATCGATTGCTTTAACACCTGGTGAGCAAAAGGCAACGGACCGAAGTCGGCCTGAGTTGGAACAAGGGAAAAAAAGAAAGAAATAAAGAAACAAGCTAACATCCGTCGAGCGTGAAATGGCAAGTACCGTGTGAGCACAACAAAGTTGATGTCAGCCTGAAGACCTTTACACTCTGCGAGCTGACCAGTTCAAAACTCAGCCAGAAATCCTGCTGCATGCTAGGTTATACGTTCCCTCTTTAAGCGAACGCCTTTTTATCTTTCAAGGGCACAGTGTGTTTTCAAGTTTTTGGTCTGCTTGTTGAGCAGGCTGTGTGAAACCATTAAAATATCCTCTAAGCAAAACTTGAGCCACCCGGCCGACGTCGGCCGCAGTGAGCCCGCACACGCCCACTTCAGCCGGCGACGGCTCGAGGACATTCGCTTACTGGGTTAGAATTTATACTGACAAGATTATTTTACTGTAGTAGGCAATCGACAGGAAACATTTAATTTTTTTATACCATTTTTCTCTTTATTCTCCATTATTCTCCTCGCCACTGTTCTGATAATGTTTTAGAAGATTTTACTTATTTGTTGACACGTGCCAAAGACAACTAGCATGTTTGTGTGTGTGTGTGTGTGTGTGTGTGTGTGTGTGTGTGTGTGAGTGTGTGTGTGTGTGTGTGTGTGTGTGTGTGTGTGTGTGTGTGTGTGTGAGTCTGTGTGTGTGTGTGTGTGTGTGAGAGAGAGAGAGAGAGAGAGAGAGAGAGAGAGAGAGAGAGAGAGAGAGAGAGAGAGAGAGAGAGATGATGCTGATGCTGATGATGATGAAACGTTTTAATTCAAGATAAAGTTTTATGCATGCGAATGTCTCTCTTACAAACTGTCCTGCTACACTACACATAAATATTCATCGAGCAACACAATAAAATATTGAAGAAAAACAAACAAACAAACAAACAAAAACAACAACAAAAAAAAAAAAAAAAAAAAAACCAAACAAACAAAAAAACAACAACCAACAACAGCATAATATCAAGAACATTTAAATGTACGAAAAGCATAAAAGACGAAAATACACACACACAAAGACAACAACATAATAACATCGAGATAAGCTAAAAGTCATCTTATAATCCCCTATGGTACCGGTTTCAGGCCACTTTATAAATTTCAAATACAAGTGAACAAAATTTCCGACACCTCAGTAGCTGAGCTGACCCTTCGCACCACGTGAATGTCCTGTGTCTGTCTTGCACTGTGTTTGTCTTCAGAGTGAATGCGTGTGTGTCACGTGAGCGTGCGTGTTGGGTGCAGTTCGCGGCGCTTTGAGCCGATTCGCAGAATTGGGTAAAGCGCCTATATAATAACCGGTATTATTATTATTATTATTATTATTATTATTAGAACATGTCTCTGAAAGTACAACTTTAATAGAGGAAAATTAAATCGTGGTATTTAATTAGTTTAGAAGTAAAAAGCGATAAAGGCGATCCTTAAATATATTCTAAATTTAGAAATAGACTTAAGATGCTGGGTAAATTATTCCATGCTTTTGCACCTGAAAAGGCCAGGTTAGTTTTATATATATCTAATCTTGTTCTTGGTAGGTGGATGATAATGATGATATTGGAAAGGGACAGGGACTTCCAGCTCTCGCTGATTTCGTCCGGGGGGGGGGGGGGGGGGGGGGCAGGGGGGGGGGGATTGTCTCGCTGACTGTCTGCCGCTCCGTTGCGCCGTGGCTGATGTTGTCGCCGGGGCCGGGTAGTTGGTGGTGTAGGAGGCGGGTGGTAGGCCGGGGGACCGTTGCCTAGCGCCAGGCTGGTGGGTGGTAGAAGGCCAGCCACTCTAGGAGATCTTGCAGGAGTGGTGGCGGTGGTGGTGGTGTCGGCCGGGGGAACCGTGGCCGGTCGTGGTATGGTCTGGGGAGGTTGGGTGGCTGTGGTGGCGGCCAGTTGATCCTGGGCCGAGGAGTTGGACGCTGGAATGGCCGGGGTGGGTGGCGGTGTTGCGGTGGCAGTCGCATGTGTGGTGGCGGCGTGGCGAGCAGTGGTGGGCGTTGGTGTCGGTGGCGTTTGGGCGGTCGGTGGCGTCTTCTTTGTTGTCGCGGGCCGGTAGCTGGACCGTTGCCCGTCTGTGGTGGTGGTTGTTGTTGGGGGGGGGGGGCGGGGGGGCGGGTCTGTACCCGCGTCCTGGAGGGTCTTCTCCGGTGTTGGTGGGACCTCTGTCTCCGTGTCCTTGGTGTCTGGTGGCGTTGTGCCGGTTGATTTTTCGGCAGTCCGTGGGGAGTCGGTGGTAATTTGACTCCCCGTCTCTGTGGTTGGGGCTGTGGCCTGGCTGGCCGTGTCCTTTGACGTGGGGGGTTCAAGGTCCTTGATGGCACCCGAGTGCACCAGCCACCGGGCGGCGACTAGTGCTCGGTGGTATGGGCTGCCATCAATCGCCGTGATGACCGGGACGGCGTCTTGGAGAAGGAGCACCAGCTCCCCGAAGTCTATCCCCCTGAGCCGAGTCGCCCCCTCCTCCAACGATGCCGGCCGCTCCCGAGTTAGTTGTTCGGGAATGACGACCGGCGGTGGGGAGCATGGGGAATCGGCCCACGACGACAGCTCCGACGAGGGCTCCTCCTCTTCCTGTAGTGGTGGTGGTGGTGGGTATTCGAAGAGGGGTGGGACCGCGTAGTGTCTGTCCCATTGTTGGTCTTCTTCTCGTGGTGTTGGAGCCCGGGGGGCGGGCGAGTTTTGATATTTTAGGCACAGTTCCAAAATGCCCGGTGGTGGGTTGAACATGCGGAAAACTCTTGCATGTCCGGGTCGAGCTGTGAGATGCTCGCTTGTGGTGGGGGCGAAGGCCCCTCCGTCGTTTCCAGTGGCCGTATCGGAGGGGAGAGAAGGGGCTTGTAGCTCCTCGTCTCCCTCCTGGCCGGTGGTGGTGGTGCTTGGGGGAGGGTGGCGGTAAATTCCTCCGCCTGCTGCTTATTGGTCTTGCGCCGATTTTTTCGCCCTTTGTCCATCCTTGTGGCGTGTAGACTTGTAGGCTGGCTGACTGGCTGGCTCGCTTGCTTGGTCGCTGTGTGTGGAGAGAGCGGAAAAACCGTCCTCTCTCCTCGGCTGCTGAGCTGTGAGTCGTGTTGGTAGGTGGGGCGACCTGTTTCTCGTGTTTTGTCTATAAATATCTGAAAACAAAGTTCGCAAATGGAGTGGGGCTCTCTCGTGTAGAATCTTGTACATTAATACACACCATCTCATGAGAGAGAGAGACTAGAGAGAGAGAGAGAGAGAGAGAGAGAGAGAGAGAGAGAGAGAGAGAGAGAGAGAGAGAGAGAGAGAGAGAGAGAGAGAGAGAGAGATTGATTGATTGATTGTACATTGCTTAACGTCCCGACAGCAACAAGGCTTTCTCAGGACGTGCCTGCACTGCTTGTGAAAAAAAAAGGAAACAGAACATTGAATGTATGTCGCCAGCCGGTCAAATACATTAAATAAACCTAACACATGGGGCCTAAATAAAGCTAAGACCATTTAGCAACACACATCCAATATCAAGAGCTACAGGCAGTGCAGACAGTAGGGAGAATTTTAAAAAGGCAAATACAGGTGAATGGACAAAGGGTAGACAGAAACACATGCCCCAGAATAGAGAGAAAAACCCACCCTGTGGGGCTGACCAGGGTGACCCTGGGAACTAAAAAATACCTAACCCCACCCAAGTCCCCCAGGGCAGACCCGGGTGGGGTGAGAGAGAGAGAGAGAGAGAGAGAGATCGAGAGAGAATCAATGAATCTTTATTTTACAACGGTGAACAGAGTCAGTGACTATGTCATTTTTCGTACCTGCCGTTGCTACAACTACGACTAACTAAGTACAAAATATACATTTAAAAAGAGACATCAAAGCACAGTAATACAAAATAGATAGTCCACTAAACACAAACACGCGCATACGCCGCGCACAAACGCACTCACGCGTCCACACACACACACACACACACACACACACACACACACACACACACACACACACACACACACACACACACACACACACACATGATTGTTAGAATGTACACGTACATTCGTGTGTCTACGAATAACTAGATATTATTATTTATTATTTGAGTAATGTCAGATACCTATAAAGACTTGCCTTAAAACGAGATAATGTCGGAGTGGCTTTAACGTGATGTGGGAGTGAGTTCCACAGTGTGGAACCCGAAAATGACAAAGTAGATTTAAATATATCTATTCGGGGTTTTGGAACAATATAAAGACCCCTCATGATAGAGAGAGAGAGAGAGAGAGAGAGAGAGAGAGAGAGAGAGAGAGAGAGAGAGAGAGAGAGAGAGAGAGAGAGAGAGAGAGAGAGAGAGAGAGAGAGAGAGAGAGAGAGAGAGAGAGAGAGAAATGAAATGAAACTTTATTTCTCAACGGATGAAGTAATTAGCACGTGTGCCATTTTTCATACTTGCCGTTGCTACTCTACAAACACAGGATAATAATTGTAATACTAATAGTACCAAAATACACAAAGAAAAATTAGGAGACATTAAACATGAAGAGACATTAAACAAAATTCATTCATTCATTCGGTCATACAAAAACAAACGAAAAACAGAAAGTACACGCAACGCGCGCACACCCATACACGCTCGCGCGCACACGGACACGCGCTAATGATAACTTGACCTATATACGAATCAAATCAATTGGATCATAGTGAAAATTGACTTCAGACAGCAGAATTTATTTGGATTATAATAGAAACTTGAATTATGTAATTAGGCGATTATTATTAGTATGACAAACCATACGGCAGCATGCACTGATTATACGATAAGCACATGTTTGATACGGATACTTGTGGTAGATTATGTATTAGCAGACATGTGCTTGAGGAGGCATTCCTTGAAAGAGGAGAGGGAGCTAGCGAGTGTTATACATGAAGGCAGTTTGTTCCAGAAAGATGCGCCTGAGAAAGATACACCACTGGTTTTAAATAGATCTATCCTGGGGCGAGGTGTAATAAAGTTTTGTCTTGAAGTAGAATAACCTGAACTTGCCTTGGTAAAGTGCTTACAAAGATATTCTGGGTGAATCTCATTCCAGATTTTATACATAACCACACCCTTGTTTTAGAGGTGATGCTTGCTAAGAGGTAGCATTTTCAGTTTTTCAGAGAGAGAGAGAGAGAGAGAGAGAGAGAGAGAGAGAGAGAGAGAGAGAGAGAGAGAGAGAGAGAGAGAGAGAGAGAACATCCGTTCAATCAATGTAATATTGCTATTGTTTAGAATGAGCATGCAATGTCAGAATAATCCATTCTTCGATATTTATGATTGAATGGAATTACACGTACACCCCCCCCTCCCTCCACTCCCCCCCCCCCCAGTAAAACGTACGTAGGCTTTACAGTCTTCCGCACAGAATATTGTTTGTTTTGTTCACGTTTCAGATACGCAATTTTCAACAGATATGCAGTGGCTGCTTTTAGGGCATGCTGCAGAAAAAATGCTGTGTGTTTCTCACAATTTGTTGGTATGATATGGCATGTGTGTGTGTGTGTGTGTGTGTGTGTGTGTGTGTGTGTGTGTGTGTGTGTGTGTGTGTGTGTGTGTAAAAGACATGTCTTGTTTTGGCTTGGGTTTGCTATCTTTTGATTCCTTATTTGTTGGTTTCTTTTCCCCCTTTTTTTCTTTTCTGTATTTCATTGATTTCTAATAGCACAACAGTTGACCTTTTGGCTGTCGGTAGCGCATTTTGTTGCGATGATTCCTGCAGGAATCATCACGACAAAAAGCGCTACCGACAGCAAAGGGTTAACGTAGTGTGGACGTGCTTAAATTTGCGGTCAGCGACCGAACGAAAACAAAGAATTAACACATTCTACCCCAGAACCGAAATCCCCAAATTGTGAAGTTGCGTTCTGAAGGACTGTCTTACAATTTTAGAATTCAGATCGAGCATGATAGTTCAAGGGTGGTGTCAGAATAGATTGGTGCCTATGAGCGCCAAGCTATTCTGGCACCACCCTTGAACTATCATGCTCGATCCATGTCTTCCTGTGGTATGTCGTCAGTGGCTGAATGAGTTAAACGGGATATTATTTTACCGACAGTTATTTCACTACTCTGACCCACACACATCTGCAGAATACCAGAACCAACCAACAAGCACGTACACTGACCGAGTACTAAACCTGTGCCGGTGCGTCAGACCCGAATGCAGTTATTATTGACAAGACAGATCAAGTACGAACGCCCAAGCTAGTTATAAACCCATGCAAATAAACATCCTCATTTTGAGGACACTTGGGGTGTATACTGAACAGCAAGAGACAATGGATTCGCATGAGCATTCTGCGGGCTGCAGGGCCTCATGCGACTCTCAGCCATCTTGCAGATTGAGATCTTTACGAGAAGGATGTATGATGAATATTGGACTTAATTTGGTCAGCAAAATACACAAGTCCCTGCGTCAGCAGGGGCGCACGTGACTCTGTGCCTCTCGCAGATAGATGGTGTGGTAGGAGGAAATTGTGCACCACTCATCTGCAAGAGGTATAGATCCTCATGAGCCCCCGCAGTTGCGGGGGCTCATGAGGATTTATACCTCTTGCTGAAGTCACTTTGTGTCTATGTTCCGACTGCGGCTGGGGATCTTTGACGTTGAATTTACGATTTCAAAGTCACAACCTGCGCCCGGTGATGGGGATAAGTGTGGAAAGCTTACATGAAAGGAGAGATAATGGGCACTCCATTGCCAAGTGGACACTTAAAGCGGTCGAGTAAACATACCGTTTGGAACAGGCTAATTGAGTGTAGGGTACTGGCTTAACAACGAAAATGCGAGTTCAAGCGTGCAGGTTTCGTTTGTCATTATGCGTGATTTACAGACAAACACATACATGTATACACATACAATATACACCATCTCTCTCATGTTATCGCCCACGCACTGACGCACTCACACACACACACACACACACACACACACACACACACGTACGTACGCACGCCCTCACGAGCGCACATTTACACACACACGCACACGCACACACACACACACACACACACATATATATATATATATATATATATATATATATATATATATATATATATATATATATATATATATATATATATATATATATATATATATATATATATATATATATATATATATATATATATATATATATATATATATATATATATTTCTTGGCTTGACTTCGCGAACGAAGATTCTATAGGGCTTGCCCACGTCGTCTGCAAGCATTTTCGTGACTGCGGAGGCCAATCCGGGACAAGCAGGTTCGACCGCAGTGGCTGCAGGGGAAGGTCTGGTCAGGGTTCTGAGTTACGACAACTCGTTTTTTCTCCTGAGCCGCTTGTCCTTGAGGTTAGCTCTGCGAGAGTCCTCAAAGGAGACGGCTGCCTTGTGAATAGTGGAGCGCCAGGTGTCACGGTCCGCAGCAAGCGAAGACCACTGGCGGTGGTCGATTTGGCAGGCACTAAGTGACTTCTTGAGACCGTCTTTGTATCTCTTCTTTGGTGCCCCTCTGTCTCGGTGTCCAGTGGCGAGCTCGCCGAACAGAGTGATCTTGGGTAGGCGATGATCCTCCATCCTGGAGACGTGCCCCGCCCAGCGAAGCTGTGTCCGCAGCAGCAAAGCCTCGATGCTCAAAGTTTCCGCCTGTTCAAGGACCTCGACGTTGGTGACATAGTCACTCCAGTGAATGCTGAGGATGGTACGCAGGCAGCGTTGGTGAAAGCTTTCGAGGAGTCGTAGTTGGCTGCGGTAGAGGGCCCAGAACTCGGAACCGTACAGCAGGGTGGTGAGGACGACAGCTCTGTACACGCTGATCTTGGTGCCTTTTTTTCAGCTGTTGATTGTGCCACACCCGCTTGAATAGTCGCCCGAAAGCACTGTTCGCTTTTGCCAGCCTGTTGTCCAGCTTGGCGTCTGACGTGATGATGCAGCCGAGGTAGGTAAACTGGTGTACAGACTCGCCGATGGTAATGTGGGGAGGGCGATGCTCTTCCTTGGGTGCTGGCTGATGAAGGACCTCTGTCTTTTTCAGACTGACCTCAAGTCCACAGATCTGGGCGGCATCTGCGAAGCAGGACGTAATGCGCTGCAAGGCTCTCTCTGTGTGTGCAACGAAGGCAGCGTCATCAGCAAAGAGCAGCTCACGAATCAGTTGGTCTAGGGTTTTCGTGTGGGCCTGCAGTCGTCTGAGGTTGAACAGGCTGCCATCGAGACGATACCTGATGTACACTGCTTCGTCATCGTCAAGGTCCACTGTGGCCTGCTTCAACATCATGCTGAAGAAGAAGGTAAAGAGGGTCGGTGCCAGCACGCAGCCTTGCTTCACGCCGTTTCGAATGGGGAATGGTTCTGAGAGGTCACCGTTTAGTCTGACCTGGCCTTGCTGGTCCTCGTGGAGCTGGACGATCATGTTGAGGAACTTTTGGGGACAGCCTAGTCGCTCCAGGATCTGCCACATACCTTGCCTGCTCACAGTGTCAAACGCTTGTATATATATATATATATATATATATATATATATATATATATATATATATATATATATATATATATATATATATATATATATATATATATATATATATATATATATA
>BTPG01000005.1:151839952-151874952 GCA_036245525.1 Semisulcospira habei | reverse complement strand
ACTCGGTATAATAATAATAATAATAATAATAATAATATAATAATAATAATAATAATAATAATAATGTAACCGGGTTAGAGGATGATCACGTCAAGAAATGAGGGAGGCAACAACGTCGAAGACAGGGGTCGCTGTGACATGTCTTTATTGAGGTGTAGGAAACTGATGAAACTGAAGAAACAGCGCCTACAAATAAAACAATGGCGCAACATTAGAAATCATAATAACTCTCATATATAACATCAAAGAACGTCTAGAATAAACCATGGCATTATATCAGCAGTATAACTATCAATATCAAGCAGCGTCATCTTAAATGTCAAAGTCAAATAACTTTTACATAACCCTAGCATATCATCGTGTGAAGTCTCAAAATCAAATAAACAAATCAACACAAAAGAAAATCTTAAAATATAAATCAACGCAAAAGAAAACACCAAAATAATGAACTATTCTACTGTATGCGCAACCAGCTAAACTTTGAGTGAACAATAAATCGAATATCAATACTAATTCAGAGAGCAAAATAAAAAGAGGATATAATAAGAAACATAATACTGGGCACCGCACACACGCAGATCGCCTAAAGATTTATTAGCATTCATTCCCCATACACAGTCATACACAGTGACACTCTCATACATACGCTATACCAGCTCAGTTACACTCTCTCAGGCAACCTTGGGTACAGAGGGATATGGAGTGGCATCCACACGCTCATACACACTAGCGCAACTCACTCACATACATCCACCCATAATGACAACACAAACAACCTGGGTCTAAACTAGTGTAAAACAGGGAGGCAGAATGCATATGTAAAACTAGGTGCATGTGTAGAGAGCAAAAGAATATGAAAACATCACAAAACAAAAGAGAAGGGGGGGGGGGGATCTTATGCACCATAATAATTTACTGGCCCACAGAATTACAGTGTTGATCTGCGATCCCGGACCACGCGACACTAGGCCGCGGGATGCAAAATCACAGACCAGCACCACAAAGTTCTCACCGGACCTGGTGGTCGGAGTACACTCATCTGCAATTCCGGACCCCACGACACCAGGCAACAAGATGCCGAATTGCAGATCAGTACAATGTGAAAGTTACTAGTCTGGTGGGCAAGCACATGACTGTGTTCATCTGCGATTCCGAACCGAACGACTCTAGGCCGAACGATGCAAAATCACAGACCAGCACAACAGTGATATAACTCAGCAATTGTCAAGTCAAGCTAACGTGTAAATCTGCGATTCTGGACCGACAACTCTAGGTCGCCAAATGCAGAGTCACAGACCAGCACGAACAGTGGAGGGGGCAAAAAAGAGGAAGAGCATAGACATGCCATAAGCATGACAAAAAGTTCATAAAAGATAATATAATTGCCTCTATTTGGCATTGCTGTTGGTTGGCTTCTAAAACAATCCAAGTACTTACAGAATGTTCTCAAGTGAAAAAGCCGCTTCTACAGGCCAAGGGCAAAATGAGTGGGAAACTGCTCCCCTTATCAACGATGTCAACAGTGTGTAAAGGAAAAATTTATAAAGTATCTATTTCTCTCACTAAACGCTGAAGAATGTAAAGGGGTAACTTATTTAGAGCAGGGGCAGGTCCCGCCGATAAAAAACACAATCAAAAGGAAGAGGGGAGTGGGGGGGGGGGGGGGAGGGGGGGGGGGAGTGACTTCCAAATGTAAACAAGCCAACCGGAAGCAGACGCCAAGCAGAAACAAAATGGCTGCGCATCCTAAATATAAGTGTGACGTCACGCTAACAGCGTCCCAGCTCATGCGGTACGCGCTATTCGGCTAAAAGCTATGCATGTCAAAGTGAGGAAAATAGGAGAGACATGAAAGCCTACATGATTAATCCTACACAATCAAATTAACACTATAGTATAATCATAAAAAGCAATGTGAGGAGGATAGCGAGGAACATGAAAGCCTAACCAAACCAATCTACAATGATGCCACAATAATTTAGCATCACTGGAGAAAATGGTAGTAAATCTTATTGTACAAGAAAACCCAAAGCTATCCAAAGGCAGAAGCATTAAATCAGAGTACACATTACCTTTATGCTGTTTTGCCCCAAAATAATTCTGTCACAAAATTCCGATCCCTTAATCGGAAGCCAAATGATGAAGTACGATAAACAAAACTTTAGAAATCATGGAAATCCACTATCGCAACAGAGTTATAGAAAGTTCCGGCTGCCTAAGATGGCTACAAAGTTGACGTGAAGGCACTCTCAACAATTACATCTTCAGCAGCTTACTCCTAACTCTAGGGCAAAACATGCATCACACGATATACATCAGGCCTCAAAGTTCAATCAACAAAGTTCAAGACCCAAAATACAATACATGAGCTACTTACAGAGCTAAGAGGGAGTCGACATTGTAGTTCTTCCTAGTTGTATCGTCGTAGCGGCGCGAGTGGTTGTGGCAAAGTGACGGCTGCGTGGTACTGACCGCAAGTGCGCTACAGAAGGGGCTTTATACTATACGGCAGGCGCGGGCCACAAAGAAAGCACCACTCGCCCGCTTCCAGAATTTAGTGCTTTTGGGGCCGGGAAGCTGAAATTTGTGCTAAAGTGGACTAGGTTCTCTGATCATAGCTCTGATACTACTGAACCTAGAAACTTGCGGTTTGTTACTAATGAAAGATCCGCAATTGTAGTTTCACTAGTATCAGACATTGATTTGATTAAAGACGGCTAAAAATAATTATGAATTTTTAAACGACTTTTCTCCATTGACTAGGTCAGTGTAAAAGGTGCAAACTCCCAAAATAATGTTTAACCCAAAATCGATCGGACTAGAAATAGATTACAAAATGAAAGAGACTATCATGCTGAATCTTATGGATCTTGGTTTAAAACAATCGGTACAGGCATTGAGGAGATAATTATTCAACTTAGAATGCCTCATCACAAACACAAGCTATCATCGCCATTGTAGGCACCGGATGCTAGAACAAAGCCACGAGGCGGCCGACGCGGTTGCGTCCCCTGAATAGACACTGAATACCTAGTGGTCTAGAAGTAAGCCGGAGGGGTCGGACTAACACAGGCATCAATGAAAGCAATACCTTGCGATCTTACATTGAAGGAAAACCACTGAATGATAACACACCACTTTTCCAAACAAAGTCGTGATGCAACAAACAAAATTACATCAGATGGGTTATGAGAGCCGGGTGTAACCCGGTCACATCAATAATAAATATAATAATAATAATTTATTACAAAATAGTGCGCTACAGTCTGCGGGGAGGGGGTGGGGCTAAAACGTTATTCCAAGAGAAAACCTTGTTGTGACAGCAAATGTGAAACAGTATAAATATAGTCACCAATCGTCTATGCATCCGCTCTTCAGCCGTCGTGTGTGTATGCGTGCGTTTGTCTAAGGCATTTATATATATAACATCCACAAACTGTAAACTCGACACAACTGTAGTTTACAAGAACACCTTTATCTACATAGTTCGCCCGTTGAAAAGGTCAAGTCAAGGTCATCATCAGTCGATGTATTTGTAATGATTAGTCATTTTTCGCACACACACTTTCGCAAAAGTTTGAGTGTACTTAAGAATGCTTTTTATACCACGAATACTATTCTGAATGACCTCTCTTTAAGGTAGAGGGCAGTTTAAAAAAAAAAAAAAAGCGGGAGATTTCGTAGACCTTTCATGGAAACTGTTCATGTCGGCGATGTCAGTTGCGGAGAATGTGAAAAAGGTGAGGCCCTACAAATGCACCACTTGTTGTCTATCAAATGAGGGGTGCGTGGTGCTGGTGTTAGTGCGGATGTGGGGTCGAGGGAAGGGGTCGAGAGGTCTGCAGACCCTTTCATCACTGGTTAATTTAATTAAAGGACGGGAGGGGTTCCACATTCTCCAGGACCGTTTCCAATTTCCAAGACGAGGCGCGCGAGGAGGTGTGTGTGTGTGTGTGTGTGTGTGTGTGTGTGTGTGTGTGTGTGTGTGTGTGCGTGTGTGCGTGCGTGCGTGTGCGAGGAGGGGGGGGGGGGGTGTCCAAACTCCTTAAATTAGAAAATCACACACTAAACAAAATGTAATGGGAGCCGGGTACCCTGAAACACCCCGTTTCCTATGAATCTGCTTCTGAACATACACATAAACCTGTGTCGATAATGTTAGCTTTTATCAAGTTTTACCTCTGAAGTCGAAAAAACTAAATGCAGTAGCTTTTATTCCCCCATACATAGAACATTTCCCACACTTCCTGACCATGCCTGCCCTTTGACCTTTGGAAGGAGCCAATAAAATTAAATGCATAGACAGCGTAACCCCTAGCAACATTTCTACTGGGGACTTACTGTAAATTTCTTATACGAACTTCATGTAATAGCAACAACCTTACATAACCTTCTCACTTCCCGTGACCATTGACCTTAATGAGAGGTTAACTTAGTAGAGCTGCAAACAAAAGTTTTATTAGTTTACTCATTGGTAATTGTTTTCTAGTTTATCTATAAAATATCCCACGTTTTTGACGCTTGTAACCTTGACCTTGCATAGAGGTCATCGTAAATGACTGTAACGCACGCAGACTTGCCCACAGTCGCACGTACAGACTCTCACGCAACAGACGCATACACCGCCACTGACTCAGACGGGCGCATTCATGCGGTAAAACACAACACACGGGCTCCCTTTCTAAAGTAACCTTTATACAATATAAAAGAAAAGAAACGCTTTAAAGACTATCAAACTATATACACTGCTCTACTATCACACACACACAAATCACAATATCTTTGCCAGGCTAGGTTTTAGTCTCTCATTGTCTCCAACCTGTTTGATGTTATTGCCTGGTTACGTTGGTCCTTTTCACGTCTAGGCGTGAAAGTCCTTCGTCGTACGCTTCTTCTTGCCGTCCTGTCTCTTTGGCACGGACGTCCTCGTTCTCGTACTGTTGCGCAGTTCTCGCTTTGACTCGGGTGTCTTGGTCCCGGTCAGACTCACTCTCAGTGAAGAGCTGGAGGGATGACCTCACGTAGGTCCCACCTGTGACTCGACGTCTCGGCGTCCATCGTTCCACTCTTTACAAGAACTCTGAATAGACAACAAAAGTCCCAACGTAACACTTGCTAAACACACCACATATTGGATCAATGAGAAACGTCACGTAACCTGGCTGATACAAATAACTCACACGTTCGTTCACCCACACACACGTGCTTCATAAACTGTCTATTTCCGTAACACCCCCATATCTCTGTCACTATCTTGAAACAGACTATAGCCTAACACTCTTGCTATACACTACTCTATACACTGGAAAAGACTATGCTTAACCAACCACGTACTATCTTCATAGCGACTTAGACATACACACCTCACATTCTTTTAGTTATCTATCTCGGTAAACAACTGTATACCAAAAACACCGGTTACTTCACTGAATTCTAAACCAACATAACTAAACCAAACCGGTCAACACTATACAAACAAATTACTCTAAGCAACGCATACTGTCTTTAACTAAGCAACTATCAATACTAAATATATAGAAACATACCTGAAATCTAGGCTTCAGAGTCTTGGAATACGGGCTAAGGTATCTCGCATAACGTCTGTCCAGAATGACAGTCAAGCCCCGCACTAATATATTACTGCTCTGACAGACACAGCTTTTGCCTAGAACTCACTAAACAGAACTCACCAAAACTCCGTGCTAACCATGTCTTACAGATTTCCCGTGGCACTATACAGTGATCGGGGACTAACCTTTCACGTTTCTTTTCTCTTGGCATTTATAGCTTAGTTTCACACTAGGCCTCAGGGCAGTCTACTATATCGTACAGGTGTGCATATAAAATCAGCTCCACTTCATCTATAGATGCTAATCAAAAGAATGTCATGAACTAATCTGCCCTGAAGTAAATCAAGAACTAAAAGCTTAGGTGTGAAGAGACAGTACCATTATGTGTTAAACTAATGCAACCCTGAAACAAGGAACTAACCGAAAGAATACGTGTCATGAACTAATCTGCCCTGAGGCCAATCAAGAACTAAAAGGTGAGGTGTGAAGAGACATTACCATTATGACTGTGTTAAAATAATGCAACCCTAAACCAAGGTACTAACCACAAAAGAATAAGTGCCATGAACTAATCTGCCATTAGGCCTATCAAGAAATAAAAGGTTAGGTGTGAAGACACGTTATCATTATGTGTTAAAATAATGCAACCCTGAAACAAGGTACTAAACAAAAGAATAAGTGGCATGAACTAATCTGCTCTGAGGACAATCAAGAACTAAAACGTTAGACGTGAAGAGACATTACCAATATGTGTTAAAATAATACAACCCTGAAACAATTGATTGTACATTGCTTAATGTCCCGACAGCAACAAGGCTTTCTCAGGACGTGCCTGCACTGCTTGTGAAAAAACAAAACTAAACAGAATATCGAATGTACGTCGCCAGCCGGTCTAATACGTTAAATAAACCTACGATATCGGGCCAAATAAAGCTAAGACCATTTAGCAACACACATCCAATATCAAGAGCTACAGGCAGCGCAGACAGTAGGCAGACTTTAAAATAGGAAAATACAGGTGAATGGATCACAGGTAGACAGAAACACATGCCCCAGAATAGAGAGGAAAACCCACCCTGTGGGGCTGACCAACGTGATCCTGGGAACTAAAAAGTAGTTAACCCCATCCAAGTCCCCCAGGGCAGACCCGGGTGGGGGACCCTGAAACAATGTGCCTAACCAAAAGAATAATTGTCATGCCCTGCCCTATTTTAAAGTCTGACTACAGTCGGAGTCAGACAAGGCTGCTTGCTCTCTTTTCAACATCTTCCTGGAAAGAATCATGACAGACGCTCTGAAAGATCATGAAGGATCTGTCAGTATTGGAGGCAGAACAATCACGAACTTGCGCTTTGCGGACGACATTGATGGCCTTGCAGGAACAGAGAAGGAACTAGCTCAGCTGGTGGAAAAGCTGGACAGTACAGCCATTGCGTACGGGATGGAAATCAGTGCAGAGAAGACCAAACTGATGATCAATAACACCAGTGGCATTGGCACTGACATCATGATTGGAAGCCAAAAACTGGAAACCGTTAATAAGTTCAAATACTTAGGAGCCATTGTGACAGATGTGGGATCAAAACCAGAAACACTGTCCAGGATTGCACAGACAACAACAGCACTGACAAGATTGAAGACCATTTGGAAGGACAGAAACATCACACTCTGCTCCAAGATCAGACTGATGCGCTCCTTAGTCATCTCAGTGTTTTTGTATGCCTGCGAGTCATGGACCCTCACAGCAGACCTTGAAAGGAGGATACAAGCCACTGAAATGAGATGTTTTCGAAGGCTGCTTGGCATTTCATACAGAGATCACGTCACAAACGTGGAAGTGGGAAGAATAATCAGGCAAGCCATCGGGTCATATAAATACCTATTAGCCATTGTGAAAAAACGCAAACTGAAGTGGTATGGGCATGTCACGCGTTCAGCAGGGCTTGCCAAAATAATCCTGCAAGGTACTGTGCAAGGAGGTCGAAGGAGAGGAAGACAGAGGAAAAGATGGGAGGACAATATCTCAGAATGGACAGGACTGAAGCTGCGCGATACGCTAAGAATGGCAGAGAACAGAGAGGAATGGAGAGAGCTGGTTGCAAAGTCATCAGTGGTGCCCCAACGGTCGGCAAGACTACGGGATATAGATAGATAGATAGATAGATAGATAGATAGATAGATAGATAGATAATCTGCCTGAGGCCAGTCAGAAACTAAAAGGTTAGGTGTGAAGAGACGTTATCATTATGTGTTAAAATCATGCAACCCTAAATCAAGGGGTGAACGCAGAAGCTACTTCATATGTCAAATCATTCTAATATCAGTCTATTATCAGCATTAACGAATAAGAAGTATGCGTGCATGCGCGCGCGCTCCTATCCGAAGGGGGTATGTATGTGTGTGTATGTACATATGTGTGTGTGTGTGTGTGTGTGTGTGTATTTGTGGTGTGTGTGTGTGTGTGTGTGTGTGTGTTTGTGTGTGCGTGTGTATTTGAGTATGAGTGTGTGTGTGTGAGTGCTAGTGTATGTGTGTGCTTGCCTGAGTACTTGCGTGTGTGTGTGTGGTGCGTGTGTGAGTGTGAGTGAGGACTCTGTGTGTGTGCACCCATTGCACATCGCTGCTAGCGGACACAAAGTACGGTGAAAGTAAGGCTGCGCAGCGGAGATAAAGTGTACCTTCATACCTTCATGGTATACTTTCTAGCGCTGCGCAGCGCACTCTCAAGCCCTAGTATGAGCGTACTGCGCCGCCGTTCGTTACTAGGCTAATGGCACACACCAAAAAATGAAAATAAAAGGACGCACGAAAAAAATTATGTTTATTGAGGCCGACTAGTACATTTTTTTAATAGTAATTTCTAACTATAATTTTTCTAGGGTACCCCAGATATTTTTTTTCAGTAACATCTTCCCGTTATTCAGTAATTTTACTTGGTTAGGGCGGCGTCAATAAAATACAAATCCCGAGCCATCGTTTTTTGATTGTTCTGGAAGAGGTCGTCCGAAAACAATTAAATTTACGGGAATCGAAGATGGATGTTCGTCTTCGACCCGAAGAGGTCGTCCCAAAAAGCGGAAATTTACGGAAATCGGGGATGGGGGTTCGTCTTCGAAGGGTTTGCCCCTTCATACGAGTACCAGTACAACAGCTTCTACCAGTTCTACGGATGTGCTAGGTTCAGGTTAGTGTTTTCCACGTTTTCTCGTGCTCCCTTACTAGGGCGATAATTTATACTCGCAATTTTTACAATGATCAAGGTCTTTTGACCTATCATTTAGTGGTCACAGTCTACAGCTACTGGCACAGTAGCTGCCCCAAGCACCATGCAGGCACCTAGCATATTTTCACACTATTTTAAAACATCAAATTATTTTGAAGAGAGGGTGTTAAGGTCCTCAGACGGGACCAAATAAAATGTAACGTATCAGAAGATTTGCTATTATTGTTTTGTTTATTAATTATTATTCTTTGTTCTATTTTGTTTTATTATGTATTTATTAATTCTTTTTGCTGGTTTCAGCATGTGCGGATTCTCAGGATACCGGGGAGACATCTGCACACAGTCGCAGAAGGGAGCTGGAGGAGGACAAGTGGGCCAGTCTGCGACCACTTCTGCTTCTAACAAGGCTTCAAACATTGTGCCCGGTGCAGACTTGTTCTCACTGTTCGGAAACACAGGAAGAAATTATTCGTTGCATGGACTGTGGACCGACAGTATTTATGTGTAGCACCTGCTGCACAAACATCCATCGGACTTTGCTATTCCATAAGCCATTTGTTTGGAAGGTGAGATAAAGCACCAAATTTACAATTTTGTGCAATAGAGGATTAGGAAATGTTTTGAAATATTTGCAAAAGTGATTTATAGTAGGTTTTTTAGTTTTATTGTCTACATGGATACCTGTGCGTCAAGCATTGACGTAAGACTAGCAGACGTCTGTGCTGATGAATTCAACACTGTACACAGTAATAAAAGTCAATCTTTTTCATGCAGTAATTTTGTGAAATTATATCCTTTTAATTTAATTGAATAATGCAATCCACCACATGGGGGAGTTGAATGAATTCATAATAGATATTAGATTTAGGTTGCTAGCTTCTACTAGTTTCGCCCTGTGTGTGTGTGGGGGGGGGGGGGAGGGGCACCAGGTACCTTATATGTATTAACTTCTCTTGATCTTATAACTATAGTATAAGTCAGTGCAAATCCTTGCGCAAATAAAACAGTCATTAAGGTCCACAACCGCCATAACTAATCAGATATACACTTCTGCTGCAAATGGTTAATGAAATCCAGTTTATTTTCCCAGTACCATCTAAGATAATAAGGGAGAAATGTTACACACATCAGGTTATGGTTTATTTAGACACATGAGAATCCAGTTAAGAACACATCTTAATATCAAGGAATTTGACAATGACTCCGTTCCTTTTATGCTATGTGTATGAGCAACAGCTAAACATAGATTGACGTGCTAAAGGCTGCGAAAAATAAGCATTTGTGATTATGCATTTGCTGCGAGTCCAAATTGCTGTAGAAGTTGATTAGGTTTGTCGACAAGGCATATCAAACACAAATTGTGCTGAAATTTGTCTTCAGTTCTATGTGTAATTTCACTTTATGTGATGAATGACTGTTATATTTTCAGGAAGGCAAGATGTACTGCCACTCAAACTTGCACCTCATCTAAGACAGCTGCTGCTGCACCAGTGTAAACTGTAATGATGCGTCTACTATTGACATGGTCATCTTTGATTCCCATGGTTGGTTGGTTTTCATTTACTCGTTTGTATTCTGTACTCCTCACTCAGTCTTCAGTCTTATGTTGACATTTTGGGATCACTTGCAATAGTGAAAGAGAGGCTATGTAATGAGCCATCCATCATTTGTCTGTCATCCATGCAATTTCTTTCTTCTGATACAAACAGACCTCGTGATAAGATTAAGAACTTCATATGCATGTATATATATGCATACTAAAATCTGCTAAGGTCAAAGGTCAGCATAGGTATACATTTTTTACACATTTTGTATGAAGACGAAAATGTGTGTAAAATTATTGCTTGATTATATTCGCTCTGATCATGTTGAAACTGAAATCTTTGGTCTGCCTGGGTGGCAATTAATACTAATTATGACTGCCAGAGACAAACAGGGTCTCCATTTATCATCAAACATATAGACCAACTGACTTTTCAGGCTGCTAATTTTTTAATCTTGGCCACCTAAATCTTTTGGCTTCCCGAACCCGTGCTGGGATTCTGAACTTGTATGCCTGCATCAGTATTGATGGGAAACAGCCTTCTAGTTCTACTATCACTAGCAGCATCTCTTTGACTGATGAGATGACATGTTCACAACCTTTTCACAAAGTAGTTTTAACCCTTTAACTCCCAGAACTATATTTCTGGGTGTTAAATTATTATATAGTAATAAGAGGCAAATGTGTTTAGGTGAAGAAAATCATTCTGATTGTTGGCTTATGACATAATAATAACAATATTCATGTGCCTCTGACTTCTAACATGAATTGCTAATAGTTTGTTTCCAAATTGTCTAGGTGTGTCGCAAGATGTGAAAATAGATACATGCTGCCATGAGCCCACAGCAGTCACTATTCTTCATCATGGATTTTGGCCAGCTACTCCTAGAAAACCAAGAATAGCATTCAGCCTGCAGCTACTGGAACTTGCTGTCAGTCTTCAGCTCCATGGGTGTGTGTCTCCCCAAGCGTTCGTGTCTTCCATCAAGGAAATGGACGACCTCATGGGCCTGAGGACTGCAGCAGAGTCAGCTCATGATAGAAACCTTCTTGGTGCTGTAAATGAGTACAGGTACCATCGTACCCAGATGGCAAGAGAGGGGAAGCTGGCTGCTGCTGATGTTCACTCGTGTGGAGTTTGTCATGGGGTAAATGTAAGACTGATTATTGTCTGTGCAAACAGAAATTTACTAATGCTGAACCACGCAATGGCTGTTTTAACATACTGGTTAGGTAAAACACATTTTCAGCCTTAATTTTCTTATTTTGCAAGACATGTCCAAAAGTCCAAAGAACTGACTTGATGTGCACTGTTCACATTTTGCAAACACGATGAACGCAATCAGGTCACTTGATTTTGTGTGATCACATCCAGTTGTAAAAGGCTCTATCAAACATGGAAGTGGAGCATTCATATACTTCCGCATCTGTTTGATTCATACTTACCCCGGCTTCATGTTGGTGAACATAAAGTCAGACAGTTGCAGATGTGTTGGCCACAATGTGTGATCTAGTGTATGATCAGACCACTGCTAATATGCTATGCTTTAATATACATACATAATATGTGTGCTGAATTTATTTCTCGACAGGACCTGAGTCGTTCAGTGTTGTCTCTTGATGGAAACTTTGGTTTAGTCCATAAACATAGAACTGGAGGGCTGGAGAAACCACGACACAATGCCTTCTTCATTAAAGATGAGGAAGTACAGGACTTTGTGCAAGAATGGTCACAAGAAAAACCCAGAATAGAAATGGTGAGTTCTCTCTGTCTCACCCTCTCCCATTGCCTCGCTCTATTTCTCTCAGGGCTCCCTTTAGAATAAATTTACATGGGTCCCTGGGACCCTATGCTAGGAGTGATAGGGGATCTCAGTGGAATGTTCAAGGGTCCCATTGGAACTACAGGCAGTCCACTTGGACTTGCATGAAACATTGCAAGAAACAGAAATTACTTTGATCAAAGATCTGTAGGTGACCAAACAGTGAAACATGAACATTCTTTTAATCTTTGCAGTTGAATATAGATTTCTCACTTAGATTTTATAGTGCCTCCTGCAGGACCTCCTAGACAATCATACTGTGTCCCTGCTGAGCCCTGATCTCTCTTTGTCATAGAAGTACATGTGTAAAATTGTCAAGTATGGTTGGTACCATCAATATTTGCATTAGCCATAATGTACAATATTTAAATTTTATTGTTGTTTGTTGTTGTTGTTGTTGTTGTTGTTGTATGCAATCAACTTCACTTGTGTCAAGGTCGAAAATTGGTTGTATATAACCTGTTTTTAGAGGTCCAGATTATGATTTTTTAATAATGACCAGTTGTCAATAAACTGAATGTACATACGTCGGGGGTGGTAGGGTAAACTACTTTCTGGCTCACGTGCGAAGCAAAAGTGAGTCTTTGTTCTGGGCCAGTGTTCGGTCGGTCGTGATAAACTTTAACATTGACATTTTCTCGGAGACTATTCAAACCACATGTCTTCAAACTTGGCCCAAGGATACTTTGTCGCAAGACCTTTCTAAACATACCAATTTGAGTGACCTCCTTAAAGGTCATGTTGACAGGGGATGAGGAAATAGGTCCAAAATAGCCATATTTTGACAAAATTAATTTTATTATTATCTCATTTCTAAATATAATTATGTTCCAGGTGCTGTGAAACTGACACTGAGGGAGGAATATGCCTATGCTGTTCTTCAGTTGGCTGAGAAAGTGTTAGTAAATATTTTTCCTCAACCCTTTTGTGATGGGGTATATGTATGTGTGTAATAGAGGAGCAATGGGCTACCCGTATGTCTGTAATGAGATGGTGCGAATTAAATCCATCAGTCTGAACCTTATATTGATTGAGTCCGGACCATCTTTCAGAAATGTTCTTTTCCTAATGTACATATACTTCCGGTTGTTTGTGCTTCAAACACGGCACCAGATGAGTTACAGCCAGCTGGAAGGCACTTGCCTAGGCACTGTCAGGGTTAAGATGATTGCAGCCTATTGATTTATAGCTGTCAGCCCTAGAATCACACACACTGGCATTGGTAGATATATTCCTCAGAATCTGCCGTAGCACAGAAAGCTGGTAGCCAAAAATACATTCATTCTAAATACCTTGGGAATATACTCTGCAAAATTGCTAAACAGACCTTGGATTCCAATCTATGTCTCTATATTTCAAAGTTGCCAACATTCATGCACACATGTGTACCTTCAGTACCACAGCTATTAGTCTGGCTATATCTGGTCATGAGGTACTGCAATAGACCGAGGCTGACCTAAGCTGTTCTTTGTATTGAGGTTTTTATTGAGGAAGCGTGATTTGAATTTTGAGTACATGTATATATATCGTAAACTTGAAGTGTAAACCCTGCATGATGTTGTTTGGAAATTATATAAACAACAATGAACGCCTTTGGATTAGATGTAACAATTGTAAGTTGTACTGAGGTGGGCGTTTGTGTTTATTTTGCAGGGAAACTAGTATGCGATTCCCTTATGTTTTAATGGTGTCTTTTTTCAGTTCTGAGTTCAACACATCTACAACTCTCAGCAGCAAAGAAAAGTTGATGGGCGAAATCAGAAGGTTAGTGTGCAGAAGAGCAGAATATCATTATGTAATGTAGTGTGTAAATAATGACAATGGGACGAGTTGTCATCATACCAATGGTGTAGCTGTGAATGTAATATGTTTGGTATTTCTCTACACTGAATTTGACTATATTTCATTGGTAGTCACATAATTTCAAGGCTTTGTTTTTTAAAGGCTCAAAGGATTGAGTATGTTTCTGGAATTCCTACTGACAAGCATGATTAGCAATTTTGGGCTCAAGTATGATAGCAAAAGCGAGCTTGTGTACCGAGCCAGTGGTCATCTGTCTGACTTCATATGTGGTAAACTTTAACACAGGCATTTTCTGGGAGACTATTCAAGCCACAGTCTTCAAAGATACTTTGTGGCAAAGCTTTCTCTCAAGGATCAAGGTCACAGGTGGTACAGAAATGTGTAAAAAATATGTTTAAACAATATGTTTTTCAAATACTATTTTCAATTTTAAACCTGAACTCGGTACAGAGCAGAATGACCCCTTGGAGTTTGGGGGTCACAAGAGGTTAGCAAATGCATGAAATTGTTGGTAGAACTTTAAAATGTTAGTTTTCATCAGTTTTCAACACCTTGCAAAAGGGATCAAAGGATCGTCTGTACATCATCTATTTGATGTATCCCTGGCATATATCAGAAGTCACAGATAGAAGAACAAAAGTTGTACTTTGAGATACTTGAACACTTCATGACATAATGAAAAAGGTCAGATTGATTACCTGGATAGGTCTTGTTCATGATCTGTAAGGGTTTTGTCATTCTCGTTAAATATTGTTTGTTTCAGACTGGAAGTTCAGTCAGATAAACTGCAAAAGCGCCTCAGGCTGGAGACGCTCCATGATGCAGCACAAGCAAGTACAAAGAGTGAGGTAGTGGCAGCCAAAACAAAGCTAACTCATTGGAGCCTTGCAACAGTTTTGGGTCTAGCAAAAGAGAGGCAGTTTCTCACACACCTGTTTTCAAAATATGCAGGTACCTACAATAGTAATAGAACCTTTCAAGACCACTTTCACATGGGCAATTATTCCACTACAATGTTTCTATGAATTTCATAGTTTGGCCCACTTTGAGTTCTCATAGTTACCTCATGGTGCGCTTTGCAATAGCGGACAGCGAGTGGACTGGAGATCTTTTGAAAATTAAAAACACAAAATATTCTAATGCTGCCTAGTTTCATCTGCTGGTAATGTAAACACTTCTTCAGCCTTAAATTTTTTTTTTTAATTTGGGGAGACGCACTCCTATATAGGCATACCGACAGTAAAAATAAACTGAATTGACACGCATGGCTTGCATTTGCAAGCATGTTGCATGCAACCAGGTCACCAGATGTTGGTTGATTCGATTCTGGTTGTGAAAAGTTATATATATTTCTCTACACTGAATTTGACTATATTTCATTGGTAGTCACATTCAAGGCTTTGTTTTTTAAAGGCTCAAAGGATTGAGTATGTTTCTGGTAATCCTAATGACAAGCATGAACAACCTTTTTGGGCTCAAGTATTATATATATATATATATATATATATATATATATATATATATATATATATATATATATATATATATATATATATATATATATATATATATATATATATATATATATATATATATTCATTTTTAGACGAACCTCATGACTCATTCTGATTAATTTCAAACCGCGAGTCCTAGTTCCCCTCAAGCTCTGCTTTTGGGGAGTGTGAGATTTAGAGCTACTTGGTCCATCTCCCAATGATTATATACAAATAACCCGCATCTATACTATATTTTCAAATTGAAAGTTAGAAAAATGATGGCAGATAATTTCTTACTTGGACTGTCAGACGAAGTGTATGATTGAAGACAAAGTAACTAATGGTACTACTTCAGAATTGTTTTTCGTCAGATCTTTTGAAATTTTGCACATGAAATGGCACGCAGTATGTGAAACAAACATTTTGTTTTGCTTGTCTGGAATGCTTGAATTTGTAAGCTGCTGATTATCATATTTTGACTTGTAAGAACATTTTGTCTAATGTATGTATTGCTTTCATGGTTGTTTTTGGTTTTGTTGTTATTTATAGACGGTCAGTCAGTTGCTGCAAGGATAGGCAAGCAAGTGACGGTGAACAGTCAGTCTATGGCAGAGGTCGTGGAGGAGCTGAAGTATGTAGGGGTGGATGTTTCGGTTCAACAAGTCTGGCATGTGGACAACCCTATCTATTTTTCAATAGAGGATTCATGGTTGAGTGCTGCACAAAAGAACGCACGTGCAGAGTATAAACGTGCGAACGAAGGAAAAGTGGCAGCAAAAGAGGACATGCAGCTACTGCTGAAATTTTTGGTGGAGAAGAATGCTGTCCTTGATGACCTAATTAAGCAGGATCTCTTGAATTTTGGCGAGCTTGGGGAACGACATCTAATGTGTTTGCGTCGGAATCTTTTGGAACAGTAGCACAAGACTTGTGCAAGTGACTTTGCAAAATACATCGAACTTGACACCAGTCTCCAGTATAGACCAAGTGATATTCTGCAGCTGGTCTCTGGAGGCGCAGAACCTACCTTCGATGCGATTGATATTCAGCTTGAGGAGGTTGATGTCGTGAGTGATGACATTGAAGAACTTTTGGAAGAGGCTTTATAGGTCTAGTTAGTATTAAACGTGACAAGAAAAATTGTGTTCGTGTGTTTATGTATTCTTAATTATGATTTACTAGTGACATAAAACAGTATTATGAAATTGTTAGTAAACCCTGTGTAAACTCTCAGGTATACATGATTCACAGACAAATAATTATTTGAACTTTTTGTGTAGAACTTTGCCATTTACAGTAAACTTTAGTTATAACAAGGTCAGTTACAGTATGATGTACCTATATAAAACTTTTTGCAGTAATTTGTTCATGTATGATAGCAAAAGTGAGTCAAAGAACTGGGCCAGTGGACGTCCATCTGGCATCCGTAGTAAAGTGTAACATAGATAATGCATCTTTCTTATGTATAATAACTTGTTTGTCTGCCTGTGAAGGTCAAGGGCCACTCGAGGTTCTTGTTTTGTTTCCTTTTATGAATAAAATGCTTGTACTCATTTTCATATTATGATCTTAAAACTGAGTGAGAAAGATAAGGCAAGATCTGTAAGGAGCGAGTGAAAAAGAGAGAGTGTATTGGTAATTAAGAACTAAATCCACGCACACACAGAAACTAAATACGTTATTTGTTTATGAAGGGAATGATATGTACAAATACTAAAGCTATATTGGTCATTGTATGTCACATACAGTGTCTAGTGCGACACTGTATGGCTTTCATGCATTTTCCACAGTCCGTTCACATACATCATAACAAAAATAGACTGTCTTCCTAAATCAAATCAGAGAGGTAGAGAATTGCGTCAGCTCATACACACATAAAACACTGAAGTGGGGTGCTTTTGCATCAATTAGGAACATTGTATAACACTGACGCGTTTGATGATTTTACGTCACCGTCGCTGTCTGATTCTTCTCCTGAAGTGGACAATTTTTACTTTTGTCATTAAGTCCCTTCTATTTTTAGAAGGGACTTTTTAGGACGGGTCGCGGTGGGGAGAATTAAATGTATGTCCATGATGTCGGAGGCGGGCAGGCTACACCTCTTACAACTGAAGTAACAAGATAAAAATTACCTCATGTCTAGTTACGCTAACCTCGCTGCTGAACGTACATTCGGCGCGAAGCTCGTTCTTTCTCACACATATGCGCGCATCTCTAAGAGACATAGATCCTCATGTGCCCGGAGGGCGCATGAACATCTATGCCTCTTGATGTTTGGAGCGCGTGCATGCACTCACGCACACGCAAACACACACATCGATGCGCTTTCAGAAAAGCATGCAGGTGTACTTAGTATAGCATGTAGCTAGGTAAAATCAAGACACAAATTATAGCAAGACTGAAATTGTACCGTGAAGTTATAGTTTTGTCACTTTTTTCGCAAGTCTTGAAGCAAAAGCGAAACTCATGTAACGTTAAATATAAAATTACGTAAAAACAAAGAAATACGTCATGACAAATGACGTTTGACAAACCAATGACATGCGCGCATCTCCAAGAGGAATAGATCTTCAAGTACCCGGAGGGGGCATGAGCATATATGCCTCTTGATGTTTGCAGCGCGGCGCGCATGCAAACACGCACACGCGGCACACATTCACATCGACGCGCTTTCAGAAGAGCATCCAGTTGTTCACTTACAATAAACCATTTTTCACATCTGCTCAGGAAACCACCTTTCCTGAAGACCATGACTTCAGTTCATTGTGAAGTCACAGTTGATTTGCAGGCCTAACGAAAGAATTAATCTGATTTTGCAGTGGGTCAAATGGTTGTTGTGATGCGTCTAGTGTGGGAGTTTAGCTTGTCGCTCATGCTTTTAGCTCCGACCACTGACTAGCAGTTCTGCGAAAAGGGGAACAGAGCATGTCAGTCTCTCCCTGCCAGTACACGCCTCTCCAACAACAAGCCTCATGTAGTGTCTCCTCGTGGCGACTCACGGTAACCGAGCACCTTACGGACTCGGGCTGAACTACAGAGGACTCGGAGGAAGTCTGGTCCCCAGACACGCGGCATGCAGGCCCATCGATATGTGGACAAGCCCTGATGTCCATCGGAACCAGATCCCCAGCTATGGATAAATAGCCCCACTGCCTTGTGGGTGCCTTGGGAGAGGCAAAGGCTAGGGGAGTAAACCCTATACAAATCCGGGCAGGGATGCTCGATAGCCTTGGTTGGCAGATCTCCTTCGAGAAGGAAAAACCTGAAAAGATGGGACTCGTAAGCCTTGCTCGACAACCCATCTAGGAGAAGGACACTCCAAAACCAAACCATCCTGTGCTCCCAGAAAAGGCCTTTTGACCAGGAGTTAAGGGTGAGGTAACCCCGACAGAAACCCCGAGTGCTGAAGACGGAGGTACTGGGCTGCACAGCGCACTCTAATAAACCACAGTACCAATGACGCATATACAGCCATATGCCACTTGGAGATGGATGCAACCGAAATGGTGCTCGCCCTGTGGAGTCTAAACAGGCAGGTGCAGTACTGGGCTCTGCGCCTCTTCGGAGCCCACCCCTAGCGACTGGAGGACCTTCCCGACTGTCTCGAGGAGCCAGGGGACTGGTCAGAGCAGACCACAGAGCACATCCTCCAGGACTGTGGGAACCACCAGCTGCTGAGGGAGGAGATAATTATGGCCGAAGCCCGCCACTCTACAAGAGAAACTGTACGGGTCTGTGGAGGCGCTACAGAAGACCACAGCTTTCATTTTGAAAGCCAAACTCCAAGTGTGACGGCGTTCGAGAAGAAGAAGAAGATGAAGATCTGATTTTGCGGACCAGATGGTGAACATGAAAGTAACACTAAATCGTCGGCACAGAGTAAAACAAACAGTTCCGCTAGTCCTGACCACAATTGGATGCCATGCCGTTTTCCATCCATAGATAGTTGTTCAGCTAGCTCGTTGATAACGATCAATAAATTTAAAATGTCGACTGGCTCCCCCACGCAGCCTTGTCTTAAACCCTGGGGACAGTCAAAACAGTCAGTAAGACCATCTCGTACACTTACACGTGCTTTCAAAGAATTGTACATGACCATAACAGCTATAACAAAGGTGCCTGAAGCGCCTGATTTCATTAAAGTTATCCAAAAGGGTTTTATGTCTCATTGTTCATAGCCGGCACGCTTCAGATCCACGAAGCAAGCCGACAGTTTTGCAGGTTTACTGAAGTATTCCTGGGTAGCAGCGTACGGTGAGAATATATCTCTCTTGGCTTGACTTCGCGAACGAAGATTTTATAGGAGTTGCCCACGACGTCTGCAGGCTTGTTCGTGGCTGCGGAGGCCAATCCGAGACAGGCAGGTTCGACCGCAGTGGCTGCAGGGGAAGGTCTGGTCAGGGTTCTGAGCTGCGGCATCTCTGTTTTTTCTCCTGAGCCTCTTGTCCTTAAGGCTAGCTCTGCGAGAGTCCTCAAAGGAGACAGCTGCCTTGTAAATGGTGGAGCGCCAGGTGTCACGGTCCGCAGCAAGCGAAGACCACTGGTGGTGGTCGATTTGGCAGGCACTAAGTGACTTCTTGAGACAGTCTTTGTATCTCTTCTTTGGTGCCCCTCTGTCACGGTGTCCAGTAGCAAGCTCGCCGAACAGGGTGATCTTTGGTAGGCGATGATCCTCCATCCTGGAGACATGCCCCGCCCAGCGGAGCTGTGTCCGCAGCAGCAAAGCCTCGATGCTCACAGTTTCAGCCTGTTCAAGGACCTCGACGTTGGTGACATAGTCACTCCAGTGAATGCCCAGGATGGTACGCAGGCAGCGCTGGTGGAAGCGTTCGAGGAGTCGTAGTTGGCTGCGGTAGAGGGCCCAGGACTCGGAACCATACAGCAGGGTGGTGAGGACCACAGCTCTGTACACGCTGATCTTGGTGCCTGTTTTCAGCTGTTGATTGTGCCACACCCGCTTGAAAAGTCGCCCGAAAGCACTGTTCGCTTTTGCCAGCCTGCTGTCAAGCTCCTTGTCCAGCTTGGCGTCCGACGTGATAATGCAGCCAAGGTAAGTAAACTGGTGCACTGACTTTAGTTCAGACTCGCCAATGGTGATGTGAGGAGGGCGATACACTGTCTTGGGTGCCGGCTGATGGAGGACCTCTGTCTTTTTCAGACTGACCTCGAGTCCAAAGAGCTGGGCAGCATCTGCGAAGCAAGACGTGATGCGCTGCAGGGCTCTCTCTGTGTGTGCAACGAGGGCAGCATCATCAGCAAAAAGCAGCTCACGAATCAGTTGGTCTAGGGTTTTCGTGTGGGCCTGCAGTCGTCTGAGGTTGAACAGGCTGCCATCGAGACGATACCTGATGTACACTGCATCGTCATCATCGAGGTCCACTGTGGCCTGCTTCAACATCATGCTAAAAAAGATGGTGAAGAGGGTCGGTGCCAGCACGCAGCCCTGCTTTACGCCGTTGAGAATAGGGAATGGTTCTGAGAGGTCATTGTTGAGTCTGACCTGGCCTTGCTGGTCCTCGTGTAGCTGGACAATCATGTTGAGGAACTTTGGGGGACAGCCAAGTCGCTCCAGGATCTGCCACATGCCTTGCCTTCTCACAGTGTCGAACGCTTTTGTTAGGTCGACAAATGTTACGTACAGCCCTTTGTTCTGCTCGCGGCACTTCTCCTGTAGCTGTCTCAGCACAAAGACCATATCGGTGGTGCTCCTGTTTGCTCTGAAGCCACACTGGCCCTCTGGGAGTTGGTCTTCAGCGATGGCAGGTACCAGCCGATTCAGGAGCAGCCTTGCAAGGATTTTCCCAGCAATGGACAGCAGGGTAATTCCCCGATAGTTGGAACAGTCAGACTTCTCGCCTTTGTTCTTGTACAGGGTGATAACGACTGCGTCACGGAGATCTTTTGGTAGTGTTCCTTCCTCCCAGCAGCAGAGAAAGAGGTCATGGAGCTTGTTGTGCAGTGCTGTGCCTCCATGTTTCCAGATCTCTGGCGGTATTCCATCAATGCCTGCTGCTTTGCCACTCTTGAGCTGGTGGATGGCTGTGAGGGTCTCTTCAGCGGTGGGCGGTTCGTCCAATTCAACCTTTACTGGGAGGTGTGGGATTTGTAGGACGACTGCTTCTTGAACAGTGCGCTCAGCGCTGAAGAGGCTCTGAAAGTATTCCGACCAGCGGTTCAAGATGGAGGTATTATCTGTGAGGAGTGCCTGGCCATTCGCGCTTCGCAGGGGACTTTGTACCAGGTGCCTGGGGCCATACACTGCTTTCAGTGCTTCGTAGAAGCCCCTGTAGTCACCATTGTCAGCACAAAGCTGGGTCCTCTGTGCAAGTCTGGTCCACCACTCATTCTGGAGATCTCTGAGCTTGCGCTGGAGACTGCTGCAGACGAGGCGGAAGGCAGACTTCTTCACAGGGCAGGAAGGCTGGGCTAGGTGGGCCTGATGGGCGGCTCTTTTTTTTGCTAGGTGTTCCTGGATCTCTACATCGTTTTCGTCAAACCAGTCTTTGTTCTTCTTTCTGGCGAAACCCAAGACTTCTGCAGAGGATTTTGCAATAGCAGTTTTCAGTTGTTCCCAAAGTGTTTCAGGGGAGGAGTCTACTGGGTCCGCTGTGTCTTTGAGCCTGCGCTGTAAATCTGTCTGAAAGGCAGCTTTCACATCGTCACGCTGAAGGCTGGCAACATCAAGCTTTTTCTTGGGGGGCCCCCATTTCTTGGGTTTTGGCTTGAAGTGGAGCCTGAGTTTGCAGCGGACAAGGCGGTGGTCAGTGTGGCACTCTGCGCTGGGCATCACTCTGGTGAGGAGGACGTCACTGCGGTCCCTCTGACGCACTAGGACATAGTCGATAAGGTGCCAGTGCTTGGAGCGAGGATGCATCCAGGTGGTCTTTCGACTGTCCTTTTGCTGAAAAGTAGTGTTGGTGATGACCAGTTGCTGCTCCGCACAGAACTCCAATAGTAGGCGGCCATTGTCATTGCAGTTCCCCACGCCATGCTTGCCGATATATAGCCTTTTCTCACAGTGAAGCCTGCCTGCAGTGTTTCAGAGATCTTATGGTTGTCCTCAAGCCAGCCGGCAGTACAGTCGGTCATTAAGGACGGATGCATAGACACAGTTCCCAATCAGGCTAAGGAGGGAGATTCCCCTGTAGTTCTGAGGGGACTCCCGATCGCATTTTTTTTGTGGTGAATGAGTACTGTAGTATAGCCTCCGTCCACATACTTGGGTATGTCACAGTACCATTTTTAAATAAAGTGTTAAAGTATTTTGTGAGAACACTTATCATAGCTCTTACGGCGCTGATTTTAAGCATATCTGCTGATATGCCGTCCGCACCGCTGGCTTTACCGACACTTAACTCATTCTACCCCAACACCGAAATCCTTAAATTTTGTCGTCCTCTGAAGACTGACTGCATGCAGTGCAGGACACAGATCAACCATGATAGTTCAGGAGTGATGCCAGAATAGCTTGGCGCCCATAGGCGCCAAGCTATTCTGGCATCACCCTTAAACTATCATGGCCGATCCCTATCTTCCTGTGGTGTGTCTGGGGTAGAATGAGTTAAGCGTCTTAATGCTGATCGCACCTCCTTTTCGGTCATTATTGGTTCATCGAGCTCCTCTATCCCGGGTAAGGCGCCAATATCGGGGTTTTCCGATACCTCTAACGGGGTTTCATCACACTCAGTTGAACACCTCTTTGAAATGGTTAAACCATTCAACGTTCCTAATATTGCCTGACTAGCGGTTAGGTGTATTATAACTGAGTTATTGGTTCGGGCCGTAGAGGTTCGCTACACGGACCTTTGTAGGCCTGAGGGAGGAGTCAAAGGAATCATTGTACCCCGAAGGCCTGAGGGGTACAATGATTCCTAAAAAGGACCAAACAGTAAAAAATCAGATGAAATACTTACTGTGAAACTGATTTCTGTTTCTACCGTTAAAATCTAGATTCATTGCCACTTCTGAATACGCTTTATAAGTGAAAAAAGCTTAAGGCACATATAGAGGAGGTCGCCATATTGAGTCAGCTACAAAAGTTTTAACAACCCTCTTAGACTAACGGTCGTTGACGAAAATTTATAACGCAGTGGTTATTTAAAGGCCAATTTGTGAATAACATTGAACAATGATTCGACCCGAATTATTATTCTCTCTCTCTCCTCTCTCTCTCTCTCTCTCTCTCTCTCTCTCTCTCTCTCTCTCTCTCTCTCTCTCTCCCTCACACACACACACACACACACACACACACACACACACACACACACACACACACACACACACACACACACACACACACACCGGCACAAACACACACACACATACACACACACACACACAGACACACACACACACACACACACACACACACACACCAAAAAACAAAACAAAAACAAAAACAAAACAAAAATCCCCACACAACCCCAGAATAAGCGACTAACCATAAATAAGCCCAGCCCAAATATTACTTATCGATCTATGAAGGTTGAGTGGTGTTAACGCTATGACAGATGTGGTGGGGGTGTGCGATCCTCTAATATTAAATTATACATTCAATTTCAGAATAACAAGTAGGTGGGTAGGTGGGTGATCCAATGATCTCTTTGGAAACATATTATTTCAAACGGTTTTTGTTAAATTTCACTATTAGATCAAAAGGCACACAAATCGTCAATGTCAGGTTTACTTTGCAACTACGGTGATCGAGGAACTGGCTGGTTGGTTGCTTTGTTCGGGGGTTAACGTCCACGGCAACCGGAGGAATAATGGACGGCTCAAAACGGACAGGTTATTGGGGGCAATGACAGCTGTTACATTACTTATGGATTTAATCGGGGAGGGTGGATAGGTGACGATTGCTAATCATGAAAGAGAGAAAAAGCGTAATAAAAAATCTGTTAGGTAATTCACTACATAATGTTATATACATTTTAATGTTCATTTGTAAAATTTGCACACACACACACACACACACACACACACACACACACACACACACACACACACACACACACACACACACACACACACACACACACACACACACACACACACACACACACACACACACACACACACACACACACACACACACACACACACGTATAAATGCACAGTAACTTACGTTATGTCTTATCAACGTTGTATGCAAGGGAAGTAATTTTTGCATGGTTTGTACGTTAATTTTGACATGCCCAGTTTCTTTCAGGTTTGTTCCGACATCAAGTGTGTCGCACGAACATCAAAATTGTCCCCTTAAATCGAGCACATGC
The DNA here is from genome assembly GCA_036245525.1 of Semisulcospira habei. NCBI lineage: Eukaryota > Metazoa > Mollusca > Gastropoda > Semisulcospiridae > Semisulcospira > Semisulcospira habei. The sequence continues at coordinate 151,850,222 of BTPG01000005.1, read as the reverse complement.
TCACACTACACGATGACCCTCATTTATCACACTACTGCAGACGGTGACAGAGGACAATTAGATAAGATATAGCGTTTCAGCTGTTTAATTTTCTTATCGTCAAAGGGATGCATGCAGCCAGTGTTTTTAGGCGACAACATCCAAGTGAGTCATTTTTCATGAATTAAATGTAACCCATCACTCAAATTTGCCACTAAATGATACATGTATTGGTTCTACATATTAGACGGGAAAGCTCACTTTGCTAAGAGTATTTGCACAAAACGTCGTGCTCCGAGGCTCAACGGCCTGTGTATTCGCTGGCAGGCATGCCGAAATAGCCGAATGCTACATATAGACTAGACAGGCCGGTAGTTCTTACAGGTCAGCCAGCTACCGACCCGTTAACATTTTACCGGCAAAAAGTGTTTATAGACCCGTTGGCTAACGGCTCGGTAGTGTTTTGATCGGCCGGTAAACTACAATGAAATGGTGAATACGGCCCAGGAATATTGTATGCATGATGAGGATCTATACGTTTGACTTGTCACAGTACGTTTCAATAATCATTTCAGTGCCGAGAAAAAGTGAGCTGCAAGAGCGACTGCGGGGGCAGGAGGATATATGACTGCGGGGCTATACCTCTTGCTGACACCAAGTTGAAAACGTGTCTCTTGGACAGTTGTGATTTTTGATCGTTGAATATTTCAGACATAAAATCACCTACCAGGGTGTGCCCCGGGAGACTTGGGTGGGGTTATCTACTTCTCGGGTCCCAGAGTCCCAAACAAAAGTTGGAAACCTCCCAAACCCCTCCTTCCCCACCTCTCTCCTCCCCCTCCTCGGGAGGTAACTGAGTTGGGTGTTGTTCAGTTTTACCAGGCTGGCAGTGACAGGGATAAGGAAACAATATTGTTCGTAGATTACGAAGATCACCAAATCACATTCGTGAATCTCGAAAACAGAACATAAATCCCAGCGACATATGCTTTTAGGGTAGACTTCTCAGACACTTCCCCGCCCTTCTCTTTTCCCTCTTACCTCACTCCCTCTCCCCCCCCCCTCCCGCACACACACACAGCCCCTACGCCCACACCTCCACAACGTCCTTCCTCCACCCTCACCATCCCCGCTAATCTTGCAACTCCGTACGTGTATTTGGCCGACGGGGTGTGTGCGTGTGTGTATCTCCCCATATGGCAAAACGTCCTCGGGCCCACGACGGCCGCAGTTCAGGGCCGAGAAAAAGTGAGAGAGAACGAACGAACGAACGAACGAACGAACGAACGAAACTTTATTTTCCAAGGATTGAGATATTAGGCGCGCAGAGAGAGAGAGAGAGAGAGAGAGAGAGAGAGAGAGAGAGAGAGAGAGAGAGAGAGAGAGAGAGAGAGAGAGAGAGAGAGAGAGAGAGAGAGAGAGAGACCTTGCACCATTGAAGCGGAATACACTCCATTAACCATTAACCTACATTTTATACACAAATGTTCAAACATTATTCTTGCTTAGTTACTACTTAAGCCCTTCCTCGCCAGTGGATGAAGACTGGATTTTATAATCATTGTAAATTCGAAGTCAGAAATCCCAAGCCTCCTATGAAGCCAGAAATCCCAAGCCTCCTATGAAGTCAGAAATCCCAAGCCTCCTATGAAGCCAGAAATCCCAAGCCTCCTATGAAGTCAGAAATCCCAAGCCTCCTATGAAGTCAGAAATCCCAAGCCTCCTATGAAGTCAGAAATCACAAGCCTCCTATGAAGTCAGAAATCCCAAGCCTCCTAAGAAACATGGATACAAAGTGACAAGAGACATAGATCATCACGATCCCCAGCGACTGCTGGGGCCCATGAGGGTCTGTTCCTCTTGCGGTCTGGTGTTGTTCAATTATTCTCGGCAGTGAAGGAGTTAACTCATTCAACTCCGACACGCCACTGCAAGACCTGAATCGAGCATGATAGTAAAAGATTGTGCCAGAATAGCTTGGCTCCCATAGGCGCCAAGCTATTCTGGCACAACCCTTGAACTATCACGCTGTTTCCAGAAGTGTATAATACAGCCTTCAGAGGGCAACTTTAAAATTTGCAGATTTTGGTCCTGGAGCAGAATGAGTTAATATTCGTACATACATTTACACAAGTAATCGACGTGAACAGACCAATAGACCTGAATAGAAAAGTCTCGTTGTTCTCTTGAACCTGAATTTGCAACAGACATTTATGATAAAAAGTGTACGCTCTATCACGTTTTCCAGCTGAGAAACGCATTGTGGTACAGTTCATAATTTCAAACCAAGACGGTTTCCCGGTCACACTCTGCGACTTTGTCACGGTCGACTGATTTTAAAGGTAATTTAATATGCTCCGCTCCTGTGAGCTGTTATTAAATCGGTGAGAGAACACATTAGCCAAGTAAGCCAACTGCAGATGATATCATGTTCTGTTACACGTGTTCATCAGACAACATGAAGAAATATTTTGGACATATTTTATGTTCGAAATGTTTATCTGAAAAACCTGATCTATGGACCAAACCGATACGGGATTGAAAATACTTTAACGTTTGATATAAAGACAGCCATTCTCCATAACCCAGTCCTGGCTACCTCCCCCCCCCCCCCAAGTACTCCAAAAGATGGATTTCAAAGTGTACCTTAGTATGTCCTGAGATGTTTAAGCCATGTTCCCCTAAAATCCTTAGGAACACACCACAGATATAGCCGATGGCGCAAGGGTACCCCCATTCACTCTGTTCGCGGATGCTAAAATGAGATTGAGAAACATTTCCTCTAAATAAATCAGAATTCATCCCAGAAGCCCAAATCAGGCAATATTATGTTAATGCACACCTTCTGCATCCTCCACAAAAAACAGAATGCAAACTAAATATTGAATCTCTGGCTCACAGTGAAGGTATATGTGCACCCAGTAAACGGCCATTTCCGCGAAATCGCAAAAAGACAAAAATAATGTGTCAGACATTTTCTATAGCACTGGAAGTCCATTTTCAGACTTACATCATTAAAAAAGGATGTCACAATTATTATAGACTTGACTAGGTGGTGCTGTGATCACTGTGAGTGCCACAGTGGTTGATTTTGTTTCCCCACCCCCAAGTTGTAAAAACACACAAAATTAATTAGAACAAATTACTAAAGTTATTCCATTTCATTTTGACCCCTCTTTACCTATTATGTTTCAATAACGTGAGCCGTGCAAGAAAATAAGGAAAGTCGGCATCCTTTACGGTACGTTCGTGGTGAATGATAGCTTTTTCCCATTTACAATTGCCGAATTGGGAAACGTACGTTGTTTCCGATGCCCTCAGAAATTTTGTATACAACTGATAGACCGGTCTTTTGTTAAGGTTTTATTGGTTAGGATAGAGTACCACAGTTACTCCCAACCTCGTTTTATGATGCTGTGATGCATTTAGGGGCCACAGTGGCTGAATCTGCTGTCCTACCCCCATTTTACCACTACGCTATGGAACGCACAATGATCATAACAATTGCTTACGTCATACTCCTCTAATCAAATATTTTTGTTGCCAGGTTTCTTAACAAAGTATGCATATTGAGCATAAACATTGTGATAATTTCATTAATTTCAAGTGACCCATCAATTTAATTGTAATTCTTTTTAGTTAAGGCATGCTTAACAGGGGCTGCCGCTGAAGCTTCTATCGTCTTTACATTCAGCAGTCTTGTCAAACTCGGAGAAGGTGTACCTCAGGGAGATGTTTTGTCTGATGCTGTTTTGGTCTACATTAATGACATCAGTACAGGAGTACCAAAGTTCGTCTCTAACATCCTCCATGCGGATGACTTTGTAGTGTGGAGCACAGCAGAACATAAAGAAATAGCATCCTGCAGAATCCAGGATGCTGCCAATAGAGTCAGCAGCTGGACTGAAAGATGGCCACTCAAACTGAGCTAGACCATCTCTTTCAATCAATTGAAGAGATCACCTTGAAACTGGAGATCTTGCAGTACCAAAGACAGACAGGCCAACTTTACTGGCAACAAATAAATTACTGGATTTACTTGGATGTCTCACATCGAAGCCATGGAAGCTAGAGCTGCGAAAAAAAGTCTCTGATGAAGAAACTGGTGGGAACCACATTGGCGCAAATTACAGCATCCTAGCGCAAGCAAACACCAGCTCGGTCAGACCAGTAGTGCGGTACCAAGATACATCGACAACATGAAACACTGCCTGCAAAACCCAAAAAGCCAGGCTTGACAAGATGCAGAACATGGGTCATTCTCATGATGCAGTGACATTCTTAGAGCCATCTGGAACACCGCAATTTAGCAAATGGAGGACATTGGAGCCACTGGAACGCAGAACAGCACACACGATGAAGAGACTTACTAAACACCGACAGCACTATAGACTACAGGAGCAGACCAAGAACCGTCAGAAACGCCCAAGTCTGAACCGCCTAATTTAAGGTCCTGCAAAGGGCTAAAACTGACGTCCTGGAACCAAGCCCAAAGATGTGTGAAGAGCTCCTTTCAGATACCTGGACATCTCAAAAGAGCATTATAGACAACATAAACGATGTTCTAGGACTCTTTGCCAAAGGTCGCGGCACTGCACAAAGCCATCTCGCTGGAGATTATGCACAAGCGCTATCCTCACAGCAGCTGTGCTCACATCTACACAGGCGGGTCCGCACAAGGCGCCGTGCGGAACAAAGGAAGTGGCGTGTACAATTGTTGTCAACTACAACCTCCCTCTCATTACCAGCTGGCGGCAGCAGCTCTAACTATCGCAAAGATCTGCAGGTGCTCAACACAGCAGCAGAGCACTAGCTAGGTTAAGGCAGCAGCTTGATCCACTGATCTCCTCACCAGGAAGCTTCAAGATAGACTGGATAGCCCTGTCCACAAAATAGTGCTGCAGTGGATTCCAGTGCATTCTGGAGTAGCTGGGAATGGAGAGGCTGACAGCCTGGCCAAAGCAGGCGCCAGACTACCTGAAGATCACAACCTCCTGTAAAGAAAACAAGACACTACAGCAACAAAGTGACTGGCAACAGCAGAATAGCGGCTGCAGCCCGTGAGCAGGCGACATCAACAAGCTGAACAGGGAGAGCCAGGCTACCATCTTCCATTTACGCACTGATCACTCTGGACTCACCTCGTGAGACTGGGTCATGCAGAAACAGCCCTATGCGAATGTGGCGTAGAAAATCAGTCTCCTTGACACATTCTCCAAACCTGTCCATACAGAGAAGCGGTCCGCTGGCAGTTCTGACCAGAAGACACGCCCCTGTACACCAAACTCTGAACACATTCTGCCGAGCTCTTGACAGCTCACTTATTGGCAGCCAGAACAATATAAGATTTAAAGACGGCCATCAGGGAATTAAACGTTGCAGAAGAAGAAGGCGGAAAATGGGGGTTGAAGTGGTGATCTCGTGGTGGACATGTGGATAATTATTTGTATAACATTGTTTTTACTGTTAGGAACCATGAAACTTTATTACGCATATTCATATTTACACATTTCTAGACAAAAATAAATGAAAAGAAAAGGGGAGACCTTACTAGACCCGCCTTACACTAGGTAAATATCACCCAAAAGACCAGCCAGTTAAAAATAGTTACAATTAATTTGATGGGTCACATTGAAATTAATGAAATGATCACAAATTTGTATGCTCAATATGCATACTTTAAAAAAAAGAAAACTGTCAACAAAAAATATTTAAACAGAGGAGTATGACGTAAGCAATTGTTATGATCATTTTGCGTTTCTTTGCGTACTGGTAAAATGGGGGTAGGGCAGCAGATTCAGCCACTGTGGTCCCTAAATGCACCACAGCATCATAAAAGCAGGTTAGGAGTAACTGCGGTACTCTATCCTAACCAATAAAACCTAAAAAAAAGACCTATCAGTTGTATACAAAATTTCTGAGGGCATCGGAAACAACGTACGTGTCCCAATTCGGCAATTTTAAATGGGAAAAAGCTATCATTCACCACGTACGTACCGTAAAGGATGCCGACTTTCCTTATTTTCTTGCACTTTATGCTCTCATTATTGAAACTTAATAGGTAAAGAGGGGTCAAAATGAAATGGAATAACTTTAGTAATTTGTTCTAATTAATATTGTGTATTTTTACAACTTCAGTTTAGGGATACATAATCAACCACTGTGGCACTCACAGTGATCACAGCAACACCTAGTCAAGTATATAATAATTGTTACATCCTATTTTAATTATGTAAGCCTGAAAATGGACTGCCAGTGCTATAGAAAATGTCTGAAGGCATCTGACACATTATTTTTGTCTTTCTTTTTTTTTTTTGTTGCGATTTCGCGGAAATGGCCGTTTACTGGGTGCACAAATACCTTCACTGTGGGCCAGAGATTCAATATATTTCATTCTGTTTTTTGCAGAGGACGCAGAAGGTGTGCCTTAGCATAATATTGCCTGATTTGGGCTCTGGAATGAATTCAGATTTATTTAGAGGAAAATGTTTCTCAACCTCATTTTAGCATCCGCGAAGAGAATGAATGGGGGTACCCTTGCGCCATCAGCTATATCTCCGGTGTGTTCCTAAGGATTTAGGGGAATATAGCTTAAACATCTCAGGACATAATAAGGTACATTTTGAAACCCAACGTATTGAGTCCTGGAGGAGGGTCAGGGTGGCGGTGGGATGCACAGTAGCCAGGACTGGCTTATGGACTAAATTTCTTCAGAAGCTCAACCAAACTGTTAAGATTAAGGTCTCGGTAGCGGTTTTAGTCGCGATGGTTTAGACATGAATTATCGCGACTAAAACCGCTACCGACACCCAAAGGATTAGTTGAGATGTGGTACAGCAAGACAAGGCAATGCGATGCAAAGCAAATAATGTGAGGCAAAGAAAAGCAATAGACGATTTTCAGAAATCAGAAGTATGTTTAAAAAAAAAAAAAAAAAAGTTTGTTCTGCGACGAAAACATCTTATTAAAAGGCCAAAAAAGTGCTATATCGCATGTATGTGCTGGCTTTTAATCCACTATTTTCGTTGAAACGCCTGCAGTTGTGACCTACGTCTCATTTCCGAAAATCATTTCTCAGGCAAGAGATGGAGGGGAAAGGAGGGGGGGGGGGGGGGGGGGGGGGGTTGAGGCGGGGGATGCATACACAAGACGGTGCATTGTAAGGCAAGAAAAAACAAGATGGGATGAATCTAGCTATATCCAAAATTTCAAGTAAATCTAAGACGAATTACGGACTCAAGTGCGTGTCAGCCGACCTTCTAAAAACGGTAAATCCAGTTTCCAGGTTGCTCTCCGAAATACATCTTGAAGAAAGCATTTCCTAAAGTTTCAGATCTGTACGTACACACACACACACACACACACACACACACACACACACACACACACACACACACACACACACACACACACACACACACACACACACACACACACACACACACACACACACACACACGACACTTCCCGCCAAATGCACGTTCAACAGTGAGGTTAGCGTCGCTAGACCGTTAGACATGACGTAATTTTGACCGTGTTATTTCACTGTCAGAGTCTGAGGCCTGCCTGCCTATTACGTCATTTGCATTCAGTAGCATGCAAATGACCAGCCCCATCCTACGAAGTATTTTCTGTAAATAGAAGAGACTTAATAAGGGAGGAAAATGTGCGCAGGGTACCTAAGGCAAGGCCAGGCAAGAAAAAGATAAGAAAATAAGTCTAAACCAAAAAGGCGACTGCCAGTTAATCAAAAAAGCATGCTTAGAAAGGACAACAACAACTAGATTTTAAAGGAATGATAAGTGGTGCGTTGTTTTCCTGTCCGCATGTCTATTTTGACAAAAAGGTTTAACCCGAATATTTAATAAATTGTGTTGTAGTTGTTCTTTCTAACCGTGTTTCTTGCTTTCTCGGGATTTTCTTTGTTTAACAAACGGGGTTGTGGCCGCAGGGCACAGGCAAGGTAATTCCAAACGCGCATACATTCAAACATTCATATCTCAACGTCGCCCCGCTATTAACCCATTTAGCCCCGGGACGCTGCTGCAGGAGATGGATTGATCATGATAATTCAAGGGTAGTGCCAGATGAGCTTGGCGCCTTCAGGCGCCAAGCTCATCTGGCACTACCCTTGAATTATCCTGATCAACCCATCTCCTACAACTGGTACATAGTCGTTAGACAACGCCTCCAAAAGTTTGGAAATACGGCTGTGGGGTTACGAGGGTTAAAGACGTTTGGCAGCATTTATATTTACCTACAACATATTTCACATTTTGCTCAGCTCGATTTAATCATTTGACTGCCGCTGATCGTGCATTGTACTTTGCGTCCGAAATCTGTGTCAATTCAAAGCGAAAGAGCTCCAGCAGTCCCATGGACAATGGATGCAAAGCGGTTTCAGCAAAAGGCATAGATCCTCATGAACCCTCGCAGTTGCGGGGGCCCATGAGGCTCAATGCCTCTTGCAGCAGTGTTATTCATTGTTTTCTCTGCAGTGAAGGGGGTTGTTAGCTCAACGTGCATACATTTACAGATTTCCTCATTAGATAAGTATGTTTCATATTATTTTCTGCTGCGTATCTATTTCTGTTACGATTGACTTAAGCCAGTTTCAAAGACTACAGGTTTCTTAATTTTTTTAAATTTTTTTTTATATATTTTTTTTTTTGGGGGGGGGGAGGGAGGGGGTGGGTGGGGGTGGGGGGTGGGGTGGGGGGGATGGTGAGTAGTAAATCTTGAACATGTGTGCTCTTCTGTGATTATGAAGCATTTAGTTGTTTATCGTAAGGTCCAAAATAACAGACCAGCGCATGACAGATTCTGTAGGCGGACGTGATGACTTCGCAGGCGTATAAATGTATGCTTATTACGCGATACCGACAGAACCCAGGACAGACTAGCTGCTAGCATCTGTCGCTACAACGTGAAGGAGAAGACATACACAGATCCTTTTACAGTCACTCAGAATACTACTAGTCTGTACAGCACTATCAAGGGACTCCAGAGTTCAGCCATGGCGTGCTCAAGGCCGTTGCTTCTGCTTTTAATACTGCTGGCGTGTGCCCAGCTGGTAAGTACTTCGTCAGTTTGACTTATAGCAAGGTCGGACAACAATACGCTTTCGGGGTGGTCCCGGCCAAACTTGTTCTTGAACCCTTTGCGTGTCGGTAGTGGTTTTTGCTACTATGATTCAGCAGAATGTATCTGTAAATGACTAGAACAGCGTCCCCCAGCAGATGATCTGGTCCCATCAATGCGAAATCGTCGTTGCAGCAAGAGATACACACATGCAATGTAACTGTGACTCAGTTTCCCCAAAACACTGACTTTGTTTACTTCTTTGCCACCTCTTACAAAATAAACAATTCTATTTTCAAAATTGTCGTTTTCCAAAACTGGCAGGTTGGCCCAGGAGTGAACGCGAATGGGAGGGTAGCGGCCTCAATTCGACTGAATTCCAAAGCGGATTTGTTGTATCCGATGTTAATTTTATCTGCTAGTTTTCGCTCGTTCTTCAGATTTAATTTTGATTTTGACATTGTATAGCCTCCCGTCCGGAATCTGTCAATAAAGATCTTTCACTTTATCACTTTATCACTGTCATTTATACACGCGACATGGTTATCATACTACGTAAGAATGCCAATGCCAGCTGACGGTGAGATAAATTGGAGTCACTTTCCATGTTGAAGATTTAAATCCTTGGCTGCCCAGAAAGAAAAGGCATATTTTAGCAGGACATAATTTGAATCGTGGGTCATTTCCCCTGACACATTTGAACAGGAGATGGGTTGAACCATGGCTCATTTGTCCTGACAAGGGATATAGCTCATTTCCCCCTGACCTATTTTAGCAGGAGATAATCTGAACCAAGGCATTGTTTCCCCTGACACTTGAACACGAGGTGGTCTGAGGCATGGCTCGTACTCCTTGACACATTTTTAGCACGAGATTATTTGAACCATGGCTCATTTCCCCTGACACACTTGAACACGAGATGGTATGAGGCATGGCTAAAAATTCTTGACACAATTTAGCAGGAGATTATTTGAACGATGGCTCATTTCCCCGACACACTTGAACACGAGATTGTCTGAGGCATGGCTCAAACTCCCTGACACATTTTAGCATCAGATTATTTGAACCATGGCTCATTCCCCCTGCCGCACTTGAACACGAAGTAATTTGAAACACGGCTCGTTTTCCCCTCACAGACTGTAGCAAGATATATACTAACGAGAAAAAGAAATGCAACATTTTTTTTGAAACTTTGGAAACACTAAGGTGA
>BTPG01000005.1:151722452-151834952 GCA_036245525.1 Semisulcospira habei | reverse complement strand
TCCTACGAGCAAAAGCTCATCGGATGTTTTAAGACCACGAGAGTGAGATTCTCAATATCATCTAAACACCGATGTAAGAATATATTTCTTGCTCATCTGTTTCTTTGCAGTAAACCGATGTGAGTTTGTTTTCGGCAAACGCGTAGCCACAACACATCCACCATTGTGTCTTGGCAAAGATTTTGACGTAATGTACTTTGTAATGTGACGTCAATATTTTGGATGCCAGACACATGTTTCTACATGAAGACGTAATAACATAATACATGACGCCAGAGTGCTAGTTGTCACTATTAATTATGTCATTGCACGTGAGCTGAACGTAGGGCGTTTCAATATCGTGTGTGCCCGTACATTTTCTACTGACAAGACAATTTTGTGCACACGTGGCGTTTCACGCACCAAGGCTGTATCACACACGTGTGATACAGCCCTTGAAGCTGCGTCTGTGATGGTAAGTATGTTGACGAGCAAAAGAAATGCGACATCATTTGAATCATCGGAAATACTGAAATGTTTCCGATGACTCGAATAATGTCGCATTTTTGGGCTCGTCAATATATACAGATTTTTAAAGAAAAAACTAAACGCGTTTAGAAAGGGTTAAAATCGTTAAAATTTAAAGCGACCTACTCTAGGCAGTAAAGGTTAATAATTTGCAGTATATTCTTTTAAAATTTCTTATTATGTCTTAAGGCCCCGCTACACATACCCGGTTTTGAGGCCGATTCCCGATCAGTTTCGAATCGGTAGGTGATCGGGCCGGACTAAAAAACGTGTGCACTGCCACACATTTCCCGACTTGTTTAGCCGACCGGTTTGAACCGAAGATCAAAGTCGTACCTGTTCTGCAAAATGACTGCTAGTTTTGACAGTGATGATGATGTGCTTGCATTATCAGCAGTTTTTGCATCATATTCGGGAAGAGGCGTGCGAAACATCAGCAACGGCGGTGGTACGGATCAAAACAGGCGTGTTCCGCCATTTGCAAACTGAAACGACATGCTTTGCGAGACGCGCTCTGATTGGTTGAAGCTTACAACCGGGGCCGATTCAGTCGGATCGGAAAAATAGAGCAGGTTCTAGACACCCGATTCCCAGCCGATTGGGACCGGATCGGATAATTGACGTCATCCGATCGCAATCGGATCGGAATCGGCTTCAAAATCGGGGCACAACCGGCACGTGTGGCGGGGCCTTTACCAAGTGGTTTGGCCAAAAGTACTAACTTAAGGTGGAAGTATCATATGCACTCTGATTTCAAACCCATGAAAATGCCTTAGGAATCAGTGACTTCTTTACGTTCCCTGGGGTCCCAGCCCTTCACTAGACGCAATGCCGACCCTGCCCAAGCTCTCCTAACATTCGTTATTATCGTTTAAAGTACGAATGTATGCATTCGTATGTTTGTTTTTTGACAAGATAGTTTCTCTTGTCTTCATCCTAAAAACCAAGTGCGAGTTGGAAGGGTTACACACAGCCGCGGATTTGGAAAGGCCAGAAATATTTATGCACAGCGCTATATTTGGTATCGGTATATTTGATATCTTTTCCTGCCCCTTTTCACGATGCCTGGCGCATGTTTGAATTCAAGAGAAAACTGTATCATAATAAATATTTTGATTTGAAATTTTCATTTTTTTTAAAAACTCATGTGATACGTTGTCTGGTAAAGAACGCGCGCACAAGGGCCAGGTAAAGGTTAAAAGCTCATTCAAAACATTTCGATCAATACATCATTTGCCGATCAAATCTTGGATTTGCGAAGATTGGATTGTCTTCGAATCGACCCACTCGGGACCGGACACCATCTTGCTTTTGTAAAGTGCAAGTACAAACATTGTACTTGCGCAATGTTTTTCAGAAAACATTGCGTAAGTACACACAATATAATTATGCTTAATAATAAGCAAGGAAGTTTTCAGCATAGTAAACTAACAAGATGGGATGAACCATAACCCACAAAATGCCTTCTATATGAGAGCTGGCCTAGCTGCCAAGGGTCTCTCTACCTTTTGTCTTTGACCTGATTCTGATGATGAAATATCTCCTATAGAAAAAAACCTCGCAGATCTGCCAACGCGTCAGTAAGCTCTATTATGGCAAAGGACATACGCGTCATTGGTTTGTCAATCATCATTTGTCATGACGGTTTTTTTTTTTTTTTTTCTTTTAAAGATGCGCGCTTGTGTGTGTGTGTGTGTGTGTGTGTGTGTGTGTGTGTGTATGTGTGTGTGTGTGTGTGTGTGTGTATGTGTGTGTGTCTGAGAGAGAGAGAGAGAGAGAGAGAGAGAGAGAGAGAGAGAGAGAGAGAGAGAGAGAGAGAGAGAGAGAGAGAGAGAGAGAGAGAGAGAGAGAGAGAGAGAGAGACATCATATTTAGAGTATTGCGTCAGTGTTTGCATGGTGATGGAGTTGCTTCTTTTACGCCAACGCCACTGTCTGACTTTCTCAAGAAGTCAAGGTTTGTTTTACTGTTTTAATTTTTTGTTCTGAAAAGAATTATTTTTTGCTGAAGAAGTTGAATGGGTGCAAAGCTGGCTAACGAAACTCATCTAATGTCTTTCTCCAAACAATTTATATCCAAAATTGCAAAGTAAATATGACAAAAATTACGGAAGGGGTACGCCCAGGGAAACAGAAGGGGGAGGGGGCAAGGTTGGGGGAGGGCGGGGGTAGCTCGTAGACCAAGTGCATACCAAGGAACAGCGCTTGGAGTCCCTACTATGTTAAATACGTGTAGGAGTGTTCTAATATTAAAGCTAAACTGTGTCCAAAGCTCTTCTAATACCTGAAAGTACGTCGCAACCTTGAAGCAAAGCGTCACCGTTTGACGCTTGTTTTAGAATCGACCCACTCGGGACCGGACACCATCTTGGTTTTGTAAATTTGCGGTGGAAATCACTTCAGGTGAAATCATGAGACCGGTCATGTGATCTCCAGTCTAAGAATAGTAACACGCTTGCGAAGATAAATCAGCTCGTGTACGCGGGATCGAAAGAGCAGACGACAATAAAGATAATGCGTTTTTAAATATATCTGAGTGTCTGTTGTTTACCATAGTACGTGTGTGTATGGGTGTGTAATGGCGTCATAATTTATTCAGTTAATCATTATTCATTACTTTCTTTTGGATAGAAATTCCGTTCTAAGTTTTGTGTTGAGATGAGTGGCATGTTCTTTTTTTGGTGACGTCAAAAACATTTGACGTAGGACTTTTGTTTGAACTGACGGTATGCGTTACGGCCGATATGCTGACGCATCAGCACACGAGAGATTTTGCTCTTACCCCCAAATTAGTTTTGTAAGAAGTGGAGGCAGTAGGTGATGCTGCGTAGTGATCTATTGTTGAATAGATGATGGAGGAGCAGAATGCTCAAAGTAGAAGTGTAGAAAAAAGGTGTGTAGTTGGAGAACTACGGAGTGACGGGACTGACAAACCGGTGACCTTATCCACAGCCATGGTGGGCAGCGGACAGGCACGAAATTAGTCAACGGGATAAACAATTCACGCATCATTGGGTAGGTATTTGTTTGTTAAATTAGATTCGGGAAGTGTGTTGGTTGATTGGCTCTAGATCGGAAACCGTGCGACAATCGGGCGCGCGTCGGCGAATTCGCGGGGATGCAGTCGGTCGATTGGGAAGCATTTCGTTTGAGCCTATTGGATTTTTGAGTGATTCGGATCGAGCTTGAGGGGTTATGTGTTGAGGAATAAGAATAAGAGTACTTTATTATCTCGAAAAGAGAAATTCGGTTGTGGTACATTTATAACAAATAGTACAAACAAGACATAAAAACATTATAGCATAATTATGAACATTTTCTCCCTGCACTTGCACAGCTACAAATTCCAAATGGATAAAGTAAACACTACAAAATCTTTACACATAACTCTTACACATCTCACACAAACATCTTTTATGGGCTGAACTGAGCGGCACTTATACATTCACACCCACCTCTACATATGCATACATAATACGCGTGTTTCAACCTAGTCCTAACCCTCACTACTTATTATACAAACGTCTCAGTACATTATTACACATTATTACACACGCTGCATAATTAAAGTCTACCATAATAAAATAATTAGTGGGTAAACACTCAGTAACAACAATCCCAGTATGTTCATGTTCACCACCAAATGAAACACAATATAATCACTTCTCTAAAATCAACAAGCTCCATTCCTACTGATTGCACAGGTAAAGGGGGATAGGGGGGAGGAGTTAGGTTTGGGTATGCGTGGATGTACCTACAGATTGCTTAGAGTGATGGATTTGGGGATGAAACTGTGCTGTAGTCTAAGTGTTCTAGCTTTGTGCGTGCGGAGTCTGCGGCCAGAGGGGAGGAGTTCATAGAGGTGGGCAAGGACATGGGATCTGTCTGAAGCTATCCGCCTACCCTTTCTCACCACACGCTGTTCATACAGGGACTCCACACTGTTTTGCTTACTGCCAGTCACTTTGCTGCAGATGTTTACCATTCGTGCCAGGGTGTTCTTGTTCTTCACACTCAGACCTCCATACCAGCACACAGAACCGAAAGTGATGACAGACTCAATAAAAGAGCAGTAAAAAGTTTGAAGGACAGAGGGGTTCACATTCAGCTTCCTGAGTTTCTGGAGGCAGTAGATGCGTGACTGACATTTCTTGTGTATGAGGGAGGTGTTTGCGTTAAAGGACAACTTATCATCTATGACTGTTATATGTCGTATTCGTCTGTGTGCATGACATTTCCAATTGATTGTTATATGATATTTTTATTCGATGTCGGGAATGATAAGGAATGATCGACAATGTCCGGGAGCCGTTGGCGGTCGTCATCGCTACAAAGTGTCGTCAATCGGGCGGAAGCAACGATCAAATCAAATGGCGGATTTCTAATTGGGAGATACAATTTTACATGTTGGATAGATGCACTCCAGGTGGGATGTTGGATAGATGCACTCCAGGTGGGATGTTGGATAGATGCACTCCAGGGGGGATGTTGGATAGATGCACTCCAGGTGGGATGTTGGATAGATGCACTCCAGGTGGGATGTTGGATAGATGCACTCCAGGTGGGATGTTGGATAGATGCACTCCAGGTGGGATGTTGGATAGATGCACTCCAGGGGGGATGTTGGATAGATGCACTCCAGGAGGGATGTTGGATAGATGCACTCCAGGAGGGATGTTGGATAGATGCACTCCAGGTGGGATGTGAGTCAACCTAGGTGTACGGGAGAATTGATCCAGGTGCGCAGGAAAATTGCCTCCGGTGTTCCAGGCACGTTCAATCGGTTTGCAGGAGAACTGAATCGGGCCACCGTGAGAGACAGTCCGCTCATTCAACAAGTGGCGAGGTTCAACGAGCAGCGACGATAGTTTCATCTTCAATTCTCGGTCGGATGTAATTAGACTGTTTAAATACCTTCGAGGATCTAAAAATCAGCTTAAATAGTAAACAGTTTTCAGCAGACAATGAGATGAAACATTGCAGTGGAACAATGAGTGTATGAGATATGATTAGTGCTGTGGACTTTGTGTGAATGTTTAAGTGTGTGCGTGTATTACAGGTGCGTGTATGAATTGACTGAGTAGTGCGTAGGTTTGTATACGTTTTTGTCTATTGTTTGTCGTGCGAATGGGAAAATCAAATAATTAAAAATCGAACAGAAAATCCAACAATTCCATGTGGTAATTAATCTTCCTCCCTGGTGTGACAAATGGCCTCTTGTGCCTACTGTGGCAGAAGCTCGTAGACCAAGCACATACCAAGGAAAAGCGCTTGGAATCCCTACCGTGTGTTTAAAACGTGTAGGAGTCGTGGCGCGGCACTAAGCGACAGAAATATGAAAAAATAAAGGAAGGAACCAAAGAAGCAACCTACCTGGAGCTCCTTTGTCGTCATAAATTCATGTAAAAGGTGTTATTAAATGCACAAGCCATTGTCAGCTAATAATAATAATAATAATAATAATAATAATAATGATTTCTATGGCGCCTAACCTCATGTAGAGCCCTATGCGCCTTACAAATTTTAAAAATACAATTACATAAACTGTACACTAATATTACACGCACACACACACACACACACACACACACACACACACACACACACACACATTCCAGGCACCACAGCAAAACTACAACAGAATCCTCAGCAGTCAATGATTACTCAGTGGGTTAATGGAGTTGGAAAAGATGTATTTTTAGCGCAGATTTAAAAACGTCTTTTGAAGCACTGTGGCGGACATGGGAGGGGAGTTCGTTCCAGTACAGCGGCCCAAGATATGAAAAAGACCGCTGGCCAAAAGACTTGGTACGGACAAAAGGTACACGCAAAATGCTGCTTTCAGCTGAGGATCTGAGTTGTCTTGAGGGAGTGTACAGCTGCAGGAGAGAGGACAGGTACGGGGGGCTTGATGTGGAAATGCAGCTGAAGCAGACAGAAGAAAGTGTATACTGAATTCTTGCAGCCACAGGGAGCCAGTGGAGGGATTTAATTACAGGTGTAATAATTATGATCAGTTTTGCGCTTTTGGGTGATGAGCCTCGCAGCAGAATTCTGAACTTTTTGAAGCCTGTCAATCTGATATTTGAGACAACCTGCATACAGTGAATTACAATAGTCCAGCTTGGAAAGAACAAATGCACAGATGAGGGTTTTTGTGGCTTCCATGGTCAAATAGTGTCTGATAGAAGAAATGCGACGGAGCTCCATGTAGGCTGTGCGACAGGTGTTGACAATCTGTTGGTTCATGGACAGTGTTTCATCCAGGGTTACTCCAAGATTCTTGGCGGTGTGTGTGCAATTGATAATGCTGGTTCCTATGGCCATGGACGTGGGGAGTTTTATCATCATTAAGTTGAAGTTTGTTCGATGACATCCACTCTTTGACATCACAGATACAGTTCTGAAGGCTTAGGATGGCGCTAGGGACTTGGTCGGGAGTAGCGTGTTTGTACAGCTGGGAGTCATCGGCAAAGCCATGGTGGGAAACCGAGAATCTCTCAATTACACTGGAAAGAGGCTGGATGTAGAGAATGAAGAGAATGGGGCCTAGGACTGAGCCCTGGGGGACCCCAAAGTGCAGTAGAGAAGGACTCGACCGGTAGCTGTTAATGACAACAGTCTGGTGACGATCAGTTAGGTAAGATCTGAACCAGGACAGGACATTACCCGTGATGGATCTCATGGTCTATTGTATCGAAGGCGCAACACACTCGACACTCTGCCTTCTCCGCCTTGCCTTCCTGACCCCCCCTTTTCCGGCACTCCCCTCTCGTCCTTCCGCCCCGTCTCTCAGGATGAAGTCCTCAAGACCATAAAGTCCATGCCTTTCAAAACCTGCGAACTAGACCCCCTCCCATCTTCCCTCTACCGGGACGGCCTCCCAAAACTTTTGCCCTTCATTACCGACATCATCAACACATCTCTAGAGAATGGCTCCGTCCCCGATATCCTCAAGTCCGCCATCGTCCGTCCTCTCCTCAAAAAATACAACCTCGACCCAAACGAACTCAAGAACTACCGCACAGTCTCCAATCTCTCTTTCCTGTCCAAGCTTCTTGAGAAGGTTGTCCTCAACCAACTCAACCTCCACCTCGCCGACAACAACCTCCTCAGTCCCTTCCAGTCTGCCTATCGCAAACACCACAGCACTGAAACAGCCCTTCTACATATCCTTAACGACCTGCTTCTCTCCACTGACTCGGGCAACATCTCCCTTCTTACGCTACTCGATCTCTCTGGCCGCCTTCGACACCATAGACCACTCTATCCTCCTCCACTATCTATCTTCACCACTCCTTTGGCATCACTGACTCTGCTCACTCCTGGTTTCTCTCCTACCTCTCCGACAGACAGCAGTCCGTCACCATCGACGGCGTCTCCTCCAACCCAGTCAGGCTCTCCTGCGGCGTTCCACAGGGGTCCGTCCTGGCCCGGTCCTTTTCACACTCTTCACCTCCCCCCTGTCCAACATCATTCAGTCTCACCACATACACCACCACCTCTACGCTGACAACTCACAACTACTAGACAAAGACAAACTCGACAACACTCACACACTACTGACTCGCACGGCTGACTGCTATGAAGACGTGAAAAACTGGATGACAGCAAACAAGCTCAAACTGAACGACGACAAAACGGAAGTCATGCTGGTAGGCACTCGCCAGAAACTTTCCCAGCTCCCTCCCTCTCTCCACCTTCAACTCGACAGCACCCCCATCTCCCTCTCTGACTCGGTCAAGAACCTTGGCGTTATCCTCGATTTCTCGCTTTCCATGACCAGCGTCGTCTCCGCCACGGCCCAGGCATGTTATTTCCACCTCCGCCGCATCCGTCAGATCAGAAAATACCTCACTACCGAAGCTGCCACCAAACTCGCTGTCTCTCTCATCTTATCTCGCATCGACTACTGCAACTCTCTCCTTTCCGGCCTTCCTCACTCCACCACTCTCACTCTCCAGCGCGTCCAGAACAATGCTGCCCGCCTCGTCCTCAGAAAGAAAAAATCCGACCACATCACTCCCCTGCTCAAGCTCCTTCACTGGCTCCCCATCCCCCAACGCATCCAATACACGATTCTGTCTCTCTGCTACAAATCCCTGAACGACTACGCTCCTGCCTATCACTCCAACTTACTTCACCCCTACACTCCTCCCCGCTCCCTCCGCTCCGCCTCCGACCCTCTCCGCCTCCTCATCCCCCGCACCAAAATCAGCACTTTCGGCCCCCGCTCCTTCTCAGTATACGGTCCATCTACCTGTAACACTCTCCCACTCTCTCTCCGTCAGAAACACTCGCTCTCCTCCTTCCAGTCCACCCTAAAAACTCACCTCTTTCAACAGTTCTAGCACTATATCACCACACTCCCCACCCCAAGCTGACCGTCGTAAGGTATTTTCACTATTTGTGTTACGTGAGTCATTGTCTAAAGCGTGCGCATGCGTGTGCGAGTTGTGAGTGCGCGCTTAATAAGATAAGCGTATTATAAATACCGTAATTATTATTTTTATTATTATTATTGTCAGATCGAGCAAGGCTAGAACAGAGACATACCCATCATCAATTGTTCTAAGCATGTCATTCACAATCTTGAGGAGAGCAGTCTCAGTGGAATGCCCGGGCCGACACGCTGGCTGGCAAACAAGAAGAAGACTGTGAGCATTCAGATGGTCACGGAGCTGGGAGAGAACAATCCTTTGAATGAGCTTGGACAGCAAGGGCAGATTTGAGACAGGCCTGAAGTTTTTCAGATTTTCAGGGTCAAGATTGCGCTTTTTAAGCAGTGATTTGACGATGGCTGATTTGTAAACAGCAGGGAAAATACCAGAGGACAAAGATTCATTGACCAGGGAAGTGATGGTAGGGAGGACTATGTCAATACAATCAAAGAGAAGTTGGGTAGGGATGGGATCCAGGTCACACGTCTTTGCAGCGCACTTTGTCATGATGTTACGAACACCATCTTCGGACAAACTCTTGAAGGTATGGAAGACTTGTCCGGCAAAAGGCGCATCATGACTGTGAGGTGAAACTGATGTCTGGGAGTCCAGTTTGTCTCGAATAGACTCTACATTCTAAGTGAAAAACTCACAGAACTTCTCAGGTAACTCAATGGGAAGAACAGAATTTGGCAGAGGAGACACATTCCTTTTTGCCAGAAGTTTGCATGTGAAATTGAACAACTGTTTGCTTGATGTGCATTCCAAAATGTTCTTACTAATGAAAGCCGTTTTTTTGCATTCAGCACTAGTTTATTGATTAACTTTTTAGCTGCCTTGAAGATCTGCTTGTAGACCGTCAGACCTGACTTCAACCAAAGTCTTTCCGCTTGTCGGCGTTCCTTTTTGGCGGCACGAAGCTGCTCACTGGCATCAGTAAACCACGGGGACGGCTAACGGGATGAGGATCTGCGTTTTGTCAGTGGAGCATGACTGTCTAGGACCAACTTCAGACACGCATCGAACTGGTCAACAGAGGGATGGGACAGGTCAGACAGGAGACCCTGCAGGTCCGCCTTAAAGGCCACTTTGTCCATGGTTCTGATATTGCGGGACTCCACGAACGTTGTCTGCAGGTGGGGGGACAGAGACGTTCAGATGAGTGATCACACAGTAGTGGTCCGACTCAATGGCATGTGACACATGGGTGGACTGCAGGAGGCCATCATCTTCTCGAAAAAGTACCCAGTCTAGAATGTGCCCGTGATAGTGAGTGGGGACTGTAACTGATTGAGACAGACTGAACATGTCGAGAATATCAACTGCTTTCTTTGTGCTTGGACTGGATGCTGAGTCAAAATGGAGATTGAAGTCTCCAAGTAAGATCAGGTCTCCTTTCAAAGAGTTAGCATGTTCCAAAACTTCAGTGAACTGTTCAAAGAACAATAGTTCTGTAAGTTTATTCATCCGGCTTGGTGGTGGGCGGTAAATCGTGAAGACATGAATGGTTTTAGAAGGAAGGGCAAGGGTGGTGTGGACCAGCTCAAAACTGGAGTGGGCAAACTGGAAAGAAGACGTAGTGGCTGTGAATGGGAGAAGCGAGTACCTGAGAATAATAGCTATGCCTCCACCTCTGGAGTCACGAGGGAAGGACTTTGCTGCATAGCCGGGCGGGGCAAGGTCCATGCATTTCGCTTCATCACCATTGGGTTTCAGCCATGTCTCCGTGATGAAAAATATGTCAATCTCGTGATCAGCTATGAAACTGTTAATTTCTGCTCTTTTCTCAGGCATGGAGACAGAGCGGGCATTGAAAACAGCAGCACAGAGATCACTTCCCTTTTGGGGGGAATAATCGGGGCATGTAGAAATGTCAGTGGAAACACGGATGAGGTTACTTATGTCAAGAGATCTGTGGGCCCGTGGACTTTGTCGCCTAACAGACAATGGTAAAACAGGGATATTTCCAGTCTTGTCAGTTTCAATATTTGCGCTGGGAGGTCGCATGCCACTTGAAGACATTATGCGAGGGATGAACTCGGAGATCAACATCACATATGGGAGCAATCCAGGCAACGACACAGTGTCAGGGAGGATCCCGGGCGACGATACGGTGCCAGGGAGGATCCCGAGCGACGATAAGGTGCCGGGGAGGATCCCGAGCGACGATACGGTGCCAGGGTGAGACCCGGATGACGATACCGTACCAGGGTGGATCCCGGGCGACGACACAGCTACTGCTACGTGAAAGCTTTCAGACCTCCGGCCATTTTGTCCACAAGAAATTGATGAATTGATAATTGATAATTAGATTCCACGTCATTAACATATATGATGGTAATAAAAAAGATTTAGGTCACTCGACACAAGATGACGTCATTATAGTTTTTGTTCATAATTTCCGCCGTGAGATGGCCTTAGTCGCCTGCTCGGCGTTAAACCCAAATAACCAATTGTTCATAATTTCTTTGACGCCTCATTTTCCCTGCAGTACATATGAAAACATTGTACTCCTTGGGAAGTCTCTTTACGGGAAGAAAAACAAGATGGGATGACCCATAACCCACAAAGTCCCTTCTACATGAGAGTTGTCCTCGCTGACAATGGTCTCTACCTTTTGTCTTTGACCTGATTCTGATGTTGAATTATCTCCTATTGAAAAAGTCTCGCAGATTTGCCAATGCGTCAGTGAGTTCTATAAGCATGCAGGACATACGCGTCATTGATTTGACAAACGTCACTTGTCATGACGTAAGTTTACGTTTTTACGTAATTTTATATTTTACGTGATACGAGTTTCACTTTCGCTTCATAGGCTTGAGAAAATGGTGACAAAACTAGAACTCCACATTACAATTTCAGTCTTGCAATAATTTGTGTGAAAAGCAGGTTGACTTTACCTAGCTACATGATATACTCCAAATATCTCCAATAGGTATAGACCTGGAGGGCGCATGAGGATCTATTCCTAATGGAGATGAACGCATGTTTGTGTGTGTGTGTGTGAGAGAGAGAGAGAGAGAGAGAGAGAGAGAGAGAGAGAGAGAGAGAGAGAGAGAGAGAGAGGAGAGAGAGAGAGAGAGAGAGAGAGAGAGAGAGAGAGAGAGAGAGAGAGAGAGAGCCACGCGCGCGCGTCATATTTAGAGTATTATGTCAGTGTCTGCGTGGTGACGGAGTTGCCTCTTTTACGTCACCGCCACTGTCTGACTTTCTCTAGAAGTAAAGGTTTTTTAGTGTTTTAATTCTTTTCTGAAAAGAATTATTTTTTACTAAAGAAGTTGAAGTATACAAAGCTGGCTAACGAACTCATCTCACTTTCTGCAAACTAGCTATATGCAAAAGTTCAAATAAATATGACAAAAATTACAGACTCTAATCTGGGTCAACCGACTTCCTGTAAACGGTTGTTTTTCAATGCGACATTTAATTACAATATGCTTGGAGGCTCTCTTAGCCGCAGACTTAAGAAAGTATTTCACCAAGTTTCAAGCTTGTGTATACAGAAATATCGGAGATTCTCTTGTTTGCATACATACATACATACATACATACATACATACATACATACATACATACATACATACATACATACATACATACATACATACATACATACATACATACATACATACATACATACATACATACATACATACATACATACATACATACATACATACATACATACATACATACATATAATCGCACATAAATACATACGCACATACGGCGCTTCGCGCCAAATGTACGTTCAGCAGCGAGGTTAGCGTAACTCAGTAGACATGACGTAATTTTTATCTTGTTACTTCAATTGTGAGAGGTTTAGGCCTGCCCGCCTTTGACATCATGGACATGCTATTAAATTTGCCCCACCGCGACCCTTACTAAAAAGTCCCTTCTATAAATAGAAGGGACTTAAAAACTAAGTAATTCTGCTCCACCAGCTTTTACCAAGACAACTCTGCTGTGGAGATACAAGCATCACGTGTTAAAAATTGGAGATTTCTACCGGTCTAACGACGAAAACAACCTACCCCAAGCAACGGATCCGCTCCGATTCTAGTGTGCACCAGGACACCCACAGTCAATTCAGACCTTCCGAGAGCATGAGGATCCAAAATATCTTGTGCGCCACCGCCATCTCATCAGCTAAGTTAGTGCTCCGCTGCTGGCTTCGGGGCGTCGGTTCTAGAGCCCTCCCCCAAATAACTGATACCCGGCTGGGGTTGGTGGTGGTAGGGGGGTGGGGGTGGGGGGAGAGGGGTAAGGGGGGGGGGAAGTGATAGGAGCCAAGCTATTCTGGCACCACCCTTTAACTATCATGCTCGGTCTGTCTCTAGTAGAATTGTACTTAAAAGGGCAACTTCAAAATTTGGGGAGTTCGGTCCTGGGGTAGAATGTGTTAATAGTCCGGACAAACACGCGAAATCATATTGAGATGTCGCAGGTTTTCAGTTTTGTTCTGACATCAAGTCTGTTGCACGAACAACGAAATTGTCTCCTTTTTAATCGAGCACATAGTCCAGAAAGTCGTAACAAGAAACAAAACAAAACAAAATAAAACAGACCAAAAAAAAAACATATTTTCACACACATTGCTTCTCCTCAAATACTATTTTTAACTTTAAACCCAAACTTTGTTACAGAGATACCTGATGGCAATACCTTTCTATGCATACTAATTTGGACTGATGACTCCTCGGAAAGTTCAAGTGTCACAAGAGATCGACAAATGTGTGTAAATGCCAGTTTGTGATACAACTGTAGTTTTCATCAAAGTTTTTACCAACTCTTCAATCAGATATGGCATAAAGGTAGCTGATGATAACACCTTTTAAATATAAGTTTACTAGGTATGGCAGTAGCGTGGAAGCCGTTTTGACAATAAATCCAGGCCTAAAGGTAACTGCCAAGCGGCGTGTAAAATGCAGAGAACGTCCCAAAACGAACGAAGAAACACGATTATAAACGACAGTTTATTAACCCCTTCACTGCCAGTGGATGTGGATTTCGCGTCTGAAACAACAGCACGCTGACCGACATTCGGATGAAGAACACAAATGAAATGGGACCAAACGTGGGCACAAAGAACACAGGACTAACCTGAAGAGACATAAATCCTCATGAGCCCCCGCGACTGCGGGGGGCTCATGAGGATTTATGTCTCTTGCAGATGGGTAGCGTTCGCCTTGCCCCAGGCAGCTCTACCTCCATTGGACACTGCAGCCCCACCTCCCTCCCACTCAGTCCCCCCCTCCCCCCGCCCCCCCCCCCCCCCGCCTTCCTCACCACCCCACCCCCCCCCCCCCTACCCCGAACACACTTCCCTATTATTCACAGTTTGCCGTACATAAAAATAACTTATTACGCATCAGAACTGTGTGGACTGCAGCTCTGTCGATGGAGGTGTGTACGCAGTAACTGCAAACTCCGTTCGAAAAACTGGGTCCAGTTGCTTGAGTGAGCCTAACACTTGCGCCAACCACAAAGCTTCAGCGCGGTCAACCACGAAGCTGTAACGGACCACCCTGCTTAGTGGCTGGGGTAAGTTTGAACTCGCTGATGCAACTCAGGCCAGGTCCGACATGTATAAAACAAGCAGTTGTTTATCTTGGTTTATTCCCGCGGCACGCTTCCAGTCGCCCCATTGTAAGCGCGTTACAACGCTGTTGTCCAAAATACATCTCTTATACAGGGCACCGGCCAAGTAGTGAGTCTGAAATTGTTTTTGTTAGAAATAACTTAACCCCTTCACTGCCGAGAAAAAGCGAACACGATCCAACTGCAAGAGACTTAGATTCTCATGAACCCCCGCAATAGCTGGGCTCATGAGGATCTATGCCTCCTGCTCAGACCGATTTGTGTCCATGTTTTTTGGACGGTTTTGGCTTTCGTCGTTGAATGAACGAAGAGACTGGTAGACTGCAGGGGCTCATGAGGATCTATGCCTCTTGCTCAGACCGATTTGTGTCCATGTTTTTTGGACGGTTTTGGCTTTCGTCGTTGAATGAACGAAGAGACTGGTAGACTGCAGGGGCTCATGAGGATCTATGCCCCTTGCTCAGACCGATTTGTGTCAATGTTTTTTGGACGGTTTTGGCTTTCGTCGTTGAATGAACGAAGAGACTGGTAGACTGCAGGGGCTCATGAGGATCTATGCCTCTTGCTCAGACCGATTTGTGTCCATGTTTTTTGGACGGTTTTGGCTTTCGTCGTTGAATGAACGAAGAGACTGGTAGACTGCAGGGGCTCATGAGGATCTATGCCTCTTGCTCAGACCGATTTGTGTCCATGTTTTTTGGACGGTTTTGGCTTTCGTCGTTGAATGAACGAAGAGACTGGTAGACTGCAGGGGCTCATGAGGATCTATGCCTCTTGCTCAGACCGATTTGTGTCCATGTTTTTTGGACGGTTTGGGCTTTCGTCGTTGAATGAACGAAGAGACTGGTAGACTGCAGGGGCTCATGAGGATCTATGCCTCTTGCTCAGAACAATTTGTATCCATGTTTTTAGACGGTTTTGGCTTTTGGTCGTTGAGCGAACGAACAGACAGGTAGAGTAAGCCTCACATTGTTTGTTTTTTTTAACGCAATTAACACTAAGATTTCTTGTTCACTGCGTTTTGTTTGTTGTTGTATCGGCCACATACCATTTCATGAGACGGATCGACCCTGACAGTTCGAAGGTCAGTAATGCCAGAACAGCTTGGCGCCTACTGGCGCCAAGCTGTTCTGTCATCACCTTCGAACTATCAGGGTCGATCTGTCTCCTGCTGTGGGTGATATGGCATCGATCAATGCCTCTTATCAGCCCAGTTTGATTGGGCTCAATGTTTAGATTTTTGGAACGCGATATTCTATTGTTGTTCTAATGTCCACTACATTTACATGACATCTACAACACTGAAGTGACTGAGGCAGCCCATCTGAAAGGCGAATGCATGTTCATGTCCCCCTAACTCCCCCTCCCTCCCCCTCCCTCCCCCCCCCAAAAAAAAAACAACAAAAAACAACAAAAAACAAAAAAAGAAAAAAAAAGAAAGAAAAAAGATAAAAAAGAAT
Organism: Semisulcospira habei; assembly: GCA_036245525.1. Taxonomy (NCBI): domain Eukaryota; kingdom Metazoa; phylum Mollusca; class Gastropoda; family Semisulcospiridae; genus Semisulcospira; species Semisulcospira habei. The sequence continues at coordinate 151,818,944 of BTPG01000005.1, read as the reverse complement.
GAAAAGACATAACGAAAAAACAACAACAACAAAACAACAAACAAACAAACAAACAAACGAACGAACAAACAAACAAACAAACAAACAAACAATCTCATAAGGGAATGTGTCTTGCCTTCAGCATGTGTACAAGGGTCTGCGAGGAACATTTGAACAGTTCAAAAAACATTTTATTTCTTAATGGGCACTTCAACGTTTGTTTAGCTACCACACAAAATGCATAAAGGAGAAAACACTTGAACAATGCAACCGAATCTTCTCATGATTAATGGGCACTTCGTTTGTTCAGCTGAACCCTGCTACTGCCACAGTTGCTTCCAATGTTTGGCTGAAAGAAGGCTTGGTACGTGCCGCATCTAGAACTTTCCTTGAAGCGATCTGCTTCCGGGCGGGCTTAGCGGCTTTCTAAAATTCGCTGATATAACGAGTTTCGTCAGTGATGTCGCCGGTCTTGCTTGAAATAAGACGTTTCTATCCTTCCGTTCGCAGCCCATGTAAGCAGACACAGATTTTCTATTGACACTTGTGCACATCAGTCGTGGAAACTCTCATAATTATTTACAAAGGAGAAGAGGAGGCCGATAGTCTTCAGTTTCATTTTACAACATTCAAACTGAACAAGTTGCGTTAGAAGAGTTCGAAATAGCTCAGGCGGTTAAGCGTCGGAGCAGGAGAGCGAAGGGAATCGCCGGGTCGTGGGTTCGAATCCCGTCCCGGCCCCGGTAGCTGGACTCACAATCCAGGGGGAAAAAAACCGGATTTGTTCAATAGCATGTCCGTTGAAAGGTCCTGGTAAATCAAAGTGGCACAGTTGGAGTGCGCCTGAGTTGATCAGTGTTCAGGTCGTCAGTACTCCATAGGCGATAGATTTCCCTGTCCCCCATAACCCGCCCGTCAGGGCCGTCCATGATCACCTCGGTGCTGTGGACGTTAAACCCGAACTAACCAAGTTGCGTTAGCCATTCCGTGCAGCAATGGTGATGTTTCGTTTGCAACGAACGGCTGCCAACAACGAACGAGAGCGAAATCACGGCGGATAACCAGCTTGCATCATTACGCCTAGACAATACTCCAAACAGCTCCAAGTGGCATGGATCTATACCCCTCCTGGAGATGTTTGGAGTGTTGTCTGTCCGCCTTGATTTTGCTCTCGTTTTCGTTGTTGCGAGTTGTAAGTAGTAAACGAAACATCACGATAATTGGAAGACGTAACCAGAATATTTGTAAAGAGGATATTGTGAACCAGTATCCTTTTGTTGCCTGAATCAGGCCCGTTTAACTCATTCGGGACGTGCGGACTACGGATACGCGGCGAATCGCCGCGTATCCGTAGGCTGCACGTCACGAATGAGTTAACCAAATGTTCGTGGCATGATGCGTAGTCTGCAGGGCATTTCATATGCGACACGGGAAACAGGTCGACTATGATGGATCAAGGGTAGTCCTTTATTGGCTTGGCCAATCCAATCAGGCACTATCCTTTAGCCCTTACGGTTGTTCTGTCTTTCCTAGCTGATGCTGAAAGAGAAATGAAATGACTTGAAACTTTATTTTACAAGGATTAAAGATTAGGTCACGGATCTATTTTCAGTCTATGACAAAGAGGTGTAGTCAAAAACAAGTGCTCCTATACGGCTCAGCCTGAGGGTCGGTCCATCTCACGCGCTTTACTCTGGAAGTGAAGGCGATAGCTGGATAAGAGTGCTGTGGTCATAGACTGCCAAAAAGATCAGTCACATTTTAATTCAGTTTTTTGTCTCATTGTTTCAACCCCATGGCGAGTAAAAAAAAAACCAATGATTTACCACCACCCAACTGCAAGAGGCATAGATCCTCCTGAGCCCCCGCAGTCGCGGGAGCTCATGAGGATCCATGCCTCTTGCTGACACCATTTTGAATGATCTGCGTCCACTGGCGGAAAAGGGGTGAATGGTATGAAAATATGCGTTACTTAGTGTAGTTCAGTTTGAGTGCAGACGCTCTATTATGCGCTTATTATTATTATATTAGAACAATATCTGTCGGTAGCGCTTCTTAGTCGCGATGATTCTTATAACCGAAATCATCGCGACCCAAAAAGCGCTACCTACCGACAGCCGAAAGTTAAACCTGTTGTGCATGCAGCCATCTGTAATGTTTAACAACCGGTGGCTGCGTACATGCAAGGGAGCGTTAAGATTCCTCTGTCCTTTCTTTCCTCTCAAATAAATATTTCTATCGACTCTAAAAAAAAAATGTACACACTTTGTGGAGGGTACATTTTTTTGTGGTCCACTTTGTTCAAGATTCTTGGAAAGAAAACAAGCTAAAACCTGTGAAGAATCGGTGGCAATCAACCAAGACCACTTGAGGGCGAATTATGTATTTTTGCGATTCCTTGAACTTGAACGGTTTGCTCTCATTGAACTGCGGCGAACGCAAAACATTCGCGCCATTTGGCATGGTGGTTACTCTAACCCTCTCGCGGCCGAGACTGAAAAAAATGAAAACGATATACCCAACTGCAAGAGGTATAGATCTTCATGAGCCTCCGCAGTTGCGTGGGCTCATGCGAATCTATGCCTCTTGCTAAAACCACTCTGTGTCTATGTTAATTGTTTTGACGGCTGGGGATCTTGGACTTTGAATTTACACTGATTTCAAAAGAACGATTCGCGTTCACTGGCAGTGAAGTGGTTAATCATACAGTCTAGAACATTCTGAACACAGACTGTCAGCGACTTTTGCCAGCAACACGAGAGACATCCCTACATTAAAAAAAAATGGCTTAACTCATTCTACCCCAGACACACCACAGCAAGATGAGGATCGACCAGGATAGTTCAAGGGTGATGCCAGAATAGCTTGGCGCCTATGGGCGCCAAGCTATTCTGGCATCACCCTTGAACTATCATGGTCGATTTGTGTCCTGTACTGCAATGCAGTCTTCAGAGGACAACCGCAAAATTTAGGGCTTCCGGTGGCTTGGCGTAGAATGAGTTAAGGTGTCATCCCAACAAATAGAAATGTTGTGTGGAATGACAATCACCCCCTCCCCCTTCCCCCTACCCCCAAAAAACCCAAACAATCAAAAAACAAAACAACAACATCAACAAACAAACAAACAACCCCAAACAAACCAACCAAAAAACCAACAACAACGATAACAAACAAACAAACAAACAAACAAACAAACAAACAACGACATAACAAAACGAAAAAGAAAATGTGCCACAGAATTTAGATTTCAAATTCCCTTCAACGTTTCCTCGTTAATTTCAAAAGTGATCACTTTAATTTGCATATCTCCATTATAACACAAAAAGCCCTTTATATTACCATGATGGTGAATAAGAAGACAAAACTTCAAATATAGTTTCATGGTTGTCGAGTCACCGCACAACTGAAGAAAATTACAAAATAAGTCCCCCCCCCACCCCCCCCAATAAAAAACAAACAAAGTTACCATACCCCCCCCCCCCCAAAAAAAAAAAAAAAAAAAAAAAAAAAAAAAAAAAAAAAACACCACAAAGTGGAAACCCCCAAAACAACAACAACCAATAAAACGCTTAAGGAAGACTAGCACACGAATATTTCTATTTTTTACTGTTTACTTTTTGCAGGTCTGGTCAAAACCTTTTAACCCTTTGGCTGTCGGTAGCGCTTTTTGTCGAGGTGATTCCTGCAGGAATCACCTCGACCCCAAAAACAAAAAAAAAAACGCTACCGACAGCCGAACGTTTACAATACAAAGCTGCATTACAACAGTCACGTCAATACGGCCATGGATTTATTTTCCTACTTTAAACCTCTTACAACTTGTTTGAGAAAACCGCGAATCATCGACAAGAACGCATAAACAGAGCTTGGGCAACGCCGCCTGCGAGAACAGAATAAAATAGAGAGCTGCCGAAAGGTAGGCAGAGAGTTAAATTGTGACCGTTCCGTTACCAGCGCCACACTCTAAGGAGGATGGATGGACAATGTAGTTTCATGAGCTTGGCGTCGTAAAAAAAGAATTTGCCAATCACGCCATGAACTTCTCTGTTTATCTGTTCAGTCCATTGTAAGAGCCAGTTGCGCTGGCAAGACGGTTTGACAGTAATTCTAGATTGGTTGAAAGGGCGCTAAGCACATCGATCAAGCGCTACCCATTAAAACGTAACCCAAAAAGCCCTCACACGGTGCGCGACAGGCCGTGGATCGACCATGTTAGTTCAAGGGTGGTATGGGAATAGCTTGGCGCCTTTAGGCGACAAGCTATTCCGACACCACCCTTGAACTATCATGGTCGATTAAAGGCACCGAGCTATTCCGACACCACACTTGAACTATCATGGTCAATCTGTCTCGAGAACTGTGACGTAGACCTCAGAGGATTCTTTCCCCAAACTGGACAATGTCGTCTTCCGGTCTTTAATAAGTCAAAAAGAGTTTGATGTTTGGATCGAGGATGATTCGTTTCCTCCATCCTTGAGCTATCAAGGCCCACTCACTCTTTAGACACGCTCGATCCATCTCCAGCGGTCTGAATGTAGTGCCGGCGTACCAGACGCTGTGCACACAGACATGAACTTTAAGAGTCAAGAGAAAATTTATTCATCCCGTGCTAAGTTAAGGTTAGGTGTGTGGGTTTGGAGAAGTAACAATTTAGCAAGCAAATGTCGGCTTGGGCTGGCCAGCGCACGTGCGCCCGTGCCCTGGCCAACTAAGCCCGATGTCTGTCTGAGGGCCTCAATCGCCGTTGTGATTTCTGCTGCTAAAGACTTGGGTATAACACTGATATGAATGCATTCTCAGTTGTGTTTCTCTAGGACCGTCATGGACCGACGTTAGCCCGTGCAGCCTTAGCTCGCCGCGCACTTTCCATTGTAGTAGACTTGCAAACACAAACGGATGCAACAAGGCTTCTGTTTCTCTTAGTGATGACACGCATTGTAAACTGGGCGCGTGCAACTCGCTCGTCTGGTCTGTGGCTGGCGCGTATCTGGTTTGAGCTCAATCGCAGAGCAGCGGCCACTCACTCTTACGTCCAGAGCCTCCCCCCCCCCACCCCCATCATCCAGGTTGTGTGCTGGCCTGTGATTTTGGGCCTTACGGCTCTACAGACCAGCACACGTCGTAACCCCTTCACTGCTAGTGGACGCTGGTGTTGTTTCCGAAATCATAATAAATTCAACGTCAAAGATGCCCCGCCGTCAAACTCAAAGGCCTCGGAACGCGGAGTAAAAATTAGTGATTTCAGGAAGAGGCATAGATCCTCATAAGCCACTGCTATCGCGGGGACTCATGAGGATCTATACCTCTCGGTTTTTCCTCGACTTTGAAGGGGTTAACCTTATCACTACGGGAGCGTAGTACGATGGACGTAGTTCCTCTTTAAGCCCTCCCCCCCCCCCCCAACACACACACACACACACACACACACACACGCGCACGCACGCACGCACGCACGCAAACACACACACACACACACACACACACACACACACACACACACACACACACACACACACACACACACACACACACACACACACACACACACACACACACACACACACACACACGCTTGAAGGCCTAATCCATTCGCTTTTTGTACACTCAAGGAGTGTAGGGATAACCGGAAGTGAACTGACTTAACTTTTGATTAATCACGCAGTTAATGAATGTCGTAAAATGGACATTTGTGCTCTTCTTTCCCTTTGCCACACAGAAGAGTTCCACAGCTGCGCACTGGGGGCAGTAGCATACATCTTTCACGTGTGCCTAATATCATGGAATAGTTACGAAACGAAGGGTAGAATAGGACGAAATTGCGTTGGCGAATTTCAGCAATTAAAGCCCGTCCTGGAGGGGGGGGGGGGGTAGTCAATTTAACCCTTTAACGGTCTGCGCAAGGCGAACAGCTGCAAGGGTAAAAAATCCTGTTCTTTGTACATATTTTCTTGGTCAGATTTACGCCTGTGTTCTTTACGCAAATGCCCGCGAGCGTGCAGTGGTTTCAGACGCGCAATTCGTCAGTGATCACTGACAGCGACGGGGTTAAAAAAGTCTTCAAGGGCATGACGCCTGGAATGTCAACACACTGAATGCATGCAGTGTGCACTGTTGCAATAGAAGAAACTCAGTAAGCAAAGGTCCTCGGGGCCCACGACGGCCGTAGTGGGCCCGCGCACGGCCGTGCGCGGGCCCACTGCGGCCGTCGTGGGCCCGACTGAAAGACGTTTTGCTACCGGGGAAGGTGGTGAACGGGACGTGAAGACCACCCAGATATCACATCCACAAAACCACCTGCGGCAAAAACTGCATTCTCTGCCGGGAAAAATTGAACACACCACTCAACTGCAAGAGGTTTGCAGATCCCACCACCCCACCCCCCCTCCCACCCCCGAGCCACCGCAGTTGCGATATAATACCTCAAAGGACTAAAACATGACACAGTTTGTTGAGTGGTGTTAACCCGTTTACTGCCGGGGCGAGGTGAACTCTACCCGGCTTGCAAGAGACGTAAATCCTCATGTAGTGCCCCCCGCTGTCGCGAGGGCTCATGAGAATTTGTGTCTCCGTCTTGTTAGTCCTATGTTCTTTTTTTGTGCCTGATTTTGTCTCATTTACACATGTGTTCTTCACGAGGATGGCAGTCAGTGTGCAGTCTTTTCTGACTCGAAATTTCGGGATCACAGGGGTTAGTCCTTTGGCTGTCCGGGTCACAGTGGCGCTTTTTGTCGCTATGATTCCCCACGGCCGTGTTCCAGCCCTCCCCCCCCCCCACCCCCACCCCCCCCCCCCAGCCCCGCCACCCAGTACATCAAATTTTGGAGATGTAATCCGACGACTATGTACCAGTTTTAGGAGATGGTTCGATCATGATAATTCAAGGGCAGTGCCAGATGAGCTTGGCGCCTTCAGGCGCCAAGCTCATCTGGCACTGCCCTTGAATTATCATGATCGATCCATCTCCTGCTTTAGGGCGTTGGGGCTAAATGGGTTTACACGTAGTTGCTTTGAGTGTGTATTTGACGTCATTTCTAGCCGAATACACAGACACACACACACACACACACACACACACACACACACACACACACACACACACACACACACACACACACACAAATCAACTAAAAAGACAAACACCACTTTTATTGCGTGTGTTTGATCTTAAGCATGCCTCTGCCTTTGTTTTTCCATCATCCCAATTTACTTACCGGGGGCGTCTTACCCAGACGTGGCCGATCGATGCAGTTTTCATCACGGAAGGTGCTGCTCATTGAACCACAAGGGGGCAGGAGGCAGACAAAAGGCCGGCTGGATGCTCTTAACCCCAGCGCCCACCAGCGGACCTTGATTCAATTTACTAATTGAACAGACGATACATCTTGTCCAGTCTCTGGCTCAGCCCTCTTAATCACATCGCTGCCAGTAATCGCAGAATTTGTGCATCTGAAACCACTGCGCACTGACGGACATTCGAGTTAAAAACACACAGAGGCAAATAGGACCAAAAACAGGGCCGGATCACTTACAAGCGTGGGGGAGGGTCCAATTTTTGTTGTTGTTGAGAAAATAACCACCCGAAGCTGAGTTTTTGTGTGCGGTTGTGCAAGTATCAACAAAATGTGCTTGTCAAGGACAATAGCATTTTGTATGGGCGAGAGGGGGGGGGGGGTCAATGGACCCCCCCTTCCAGCCCCCTGGGTCCGGACCTGAAAAAATAGCCATAAAGAACGCAGGACGAACATGAGACGCAAATGCGGGTGAGCCCAATCGACTGGGAGGGCTCATGAGGGTTTATGACTGTTGCAGCTGGGTAGCGTTTGCCTTGCCCATGCAGTTAATGGGGTAAGCCTGACGTGACGTATTACAACTAGATGTGGATCGACGATGAGAGTTCAAGGGTGGTGCTTAAATAGCTTGGCAAAAATGAGTCTTGCATAGGACGTCCAAGATGCGCTTTGTCCAGTCTCTGATTCAACTGTTTCATTTTTTTTAACCTACTGCAGCTAGATGTGGATCGATCATGATAGTTCAAGGGTGGTGCCAGATTAGCATGGCGCCAAGCAATTCTGGCACCACGCTTGAATATAGGCGCCAAGCTATTCTGGCACCACCCTTGAACTATCATGGTCAATCTTTTATCATGATCCGTAATCCACTGCTTTCAGGATAACTATTAACCCATTCAGCCCTGACGCACTACAGCAGGAGATGGGTCGACCATGATAATTCAAGGGTAGTGCCAGATTAGCTTGACGCCTGTCGGCGCCATGCTAAACTGGCACTACCTTGAATTATCATGGTCGATCCATCTCTTGCAACTGGTGCGTAGTCGTTAGATGACACCTCCAAACTTTGGCAAATACGGCCGTCGGGCTGAATGAGTTAAGGATCAACGCGAGGTCCCTTCTTTGAGCATAAGGTAAGTTAGGAGATGTGATTGTGTGATTGTGTGTCAGTGTGTGATTGTGTATGTGTGTGTGTGTGTGTGTGTGTGTGTGTGTGTGTGTGTGTGTGTGTGTGTGTGTGTGTGTGTGTGTGTGTGAGGTCTCTTGAGAAGCAAAGCAACAGGCAACATGCATGTTTTCATGAGCCCCAGGGGGACCAGGAGCTCATGAGAATGTATGCCCATTGCAGTTGGAGGTCAAATTTGGAGGTGGGAGTCACTGCTTTCTAAAAGAATGAATGCCAAAGGATTTGGACCGAACCCTCTATTAACTCATTCGGCCCGACGCACGTAGTTCCCAAATTTTGGAGGCGTCATCTAACGACTACGCATCTTTCATGAGATATATCCACCATGATAATTCAAGGGTAGTGCCAGATTAGCTTTGCGCCGACAGGCGTCAAGCTAATCTGGCACTACCCTTGAATTATCATGGTCGACCCATCTCCTGCTGTAGTGCGTCAGGGGTGAATGGGTTAATTCAAGGGTAGTGCCACATTAGCTTGGCGCCTGTGGGCGCCAAGCCTTGAATTATCATGGTCGACCCATCTCCTGCTGTAGTGCGTCAGAGCTGAATAGGCTAACCCATATCATACTGAGGCTAAAAGCTTCAAATTTGTACGCTGCCATATGCAATCCACATTATAGTACTTACAGAGAAGGAGACTAGACCAATGGCTTTAGTTCAAGGGTAGCGCCAGAATAGCTTGGCGCCTAGAGGCGCCAAGCTATTCTGGCACTACCCTTGCACTATTTTAGCCAAACTTATTTCACACACTGGTGAATTCCGAATGATAAGGGCTAGTAGGAGTGACAGATTCTAATCGGCGTCGGCGGTTGGCCGGCTTTGGAATAAGCCACACGATCTTTTTTGCTACTTCGGTCTCACCAGTACGCATACACACGTAGTTCACCTAGACGCCAGTGTCTGTACGCATAGACAGTTTCTATGGAGGCTGGGCTCAGTTGCACGAGTGATAGTTATTTGGGTTTAACGCCGAGCAGGCGTGATTAAGGCCATCTCATGGCGGGAAGGATAACAATCTGGCCAGCCAGACTAAGCGAAAGGTTTCAGGACGATATGTAAAAATATACTTATATCAAAATATTTCAGTAAAAAATGTCGTACAAGTCGTTAAGGGAAATGTCTACAGACCATTGAAAAGGTAACAAGCGAACAAACAAATTCACACGGTCTACAAATACTCAAATCTTGCTGAAAATATTGGACTCTCTCAGAAAACTGAAGATTTTGTCTTGGGAGGAAATCCCGGAATAAAACCTTTAAAGAGTCCCCTGTGAAGTGCTTACGCCTCGTGTCGATTAAATCGATACACGACTTCAAAAAGTGTTTCACTGATAACTGCTTGTCACAGCCATAACACCACGGACGCTCCTCTTGTTTTAAGAGACAAGAATGTGTAACACACGTGTCAGCTTAGTGCTGCGCAGAGGAACACCTTGCTTAGTTGCTTGCGCAGCACTATGCTCTCTCGTGCAGCTGGGTCTAGGGTCTTACGAAACTCTGCCACCCCTTACAGACAGACCGGATTTGGTTACACTGAGGGACTGGCCATGAGCCTTCTTACGTTTTTATGTGCCTTCTTTCTTTTGCACAAACGGGACGAGAGTGTCTGTGATCGTCCATGCCGGCGTGGTTCCTGTAGATCTCACGGTGACACGACTTACTGCATCTAACGAGCCACGAGCTTAGAAGATTAGGGAATGTCGGCTTCAAAGCGGCGAAACATGAAAGGAATGGCGATTCCATGGAACCATTTTGAAGAGAGATGATCCTGCCTATCTTTTCCCAGTTGCCCATCCAGTACTATCCATCTGCATGAGGCATGAATTCTCATTAGCTCCTTACACGTTGCAGGGGCTTAAGCAAATCTACTTATTGAAACATAAATCGTCTGCATCTGCTGATTTGCATCTACAAACTGAAGACAATTATTTGGGTTAAGTGTACATCTGTTCTACGTCAAAAAGGGATATGGTTCACAGTTTCAGCATTGTCTGCTTGGCACTGTGTAACAGTCCCCGGAGATGGATGGACTTAGACAGCTTAGTAATAGTGATTGATTAGAACCTGATTAAATTATTCGGGTAGTGAAGTGTTCGTCTGTTCTGCGTTAAAAGCGATATGTTTCACAGTCTGCATTGTCTGCTTGGTACTGTGTAATAGTTCCAGTAGATGGATCGACTTAGATAGCTCAATGATAGCGATTAATCAGCACCTGATTTGAAACCATAAAGGTTTTATTGAAAAATGTTCACCATCTTGCGAATGTCTGCGTCTTGAACGACGTTGTGGTACGCCCAGTACGCAAAACTCTATCGGGCCGAAGTCGGCCGCAATGGGCCCGCGCACCCGTGCGCGGGCCCACTGCGGCCGACGGCTTCGGGGCGAGAACCTTTGCATACTGGGAAGCCACGAATTTTTCTTGGCTTCCTTTCTTTCGCTGCTTCAACGTCGCAGTGGGCAATAAGGAAGTGGTAATGCGCTCGAACGACTTCCCTTGGTATTATATTGTGTCTGTTAACTCGTTGAAGGTCCCCCGACACACACACACACACACACACACACACACACACACACACACACACACACACACACACACACACACACACACACACATCAACAGCTGCGCCGGAAGTGTCGCATAGCGTTGGCGGCTACTGACACGACACTTCCGCAGCTACTGATGCGGGCCTCTTGAATGAATTAACTTATTCTGTACATGCAGTATACAGATATGCGGATTTCCCTTGGCATTATATTGTATCTGTTAACTCATTCAGTAAGACGCCCCACATCAATAGCTGCGGAAGTGTCGTATAGCGTTGCCGCCGGCAACGCTATACGACACTTCCACAGCTAGTGATGCGGGGAACCTTGAATGAGTTAACCTATTGGATACGCGACTTGTGCACGCGTCTCGAATAAGTTAACACTTGCCTCAGCTTCGGTCTGTCGGCACCATTTAACAAATCGCCTGGGAACCTCAACTATTCTTGTTGCGGCTATGGCATCCGAAGTTTGTTATCAGAGAAGTAATCTGTATCTAGCACAAGTGCTGTGCGACGTCTGAAAACGTGTTCCTGTTTCCGACTTTTTTTGGGGGGTTATAACTCGATTGTATTGCGAAGCAGCAAACGAATGGCGTTGGATTTCTACAATTAGTTAGGTTTCGTTTGCAAGGAACGACTCCCCAACGAATGAGAGCCTAGTCACGGCAGATGGCAACCTTATGCCGCAAGCACGGACAACATTCCGCACATCTCCAAGAGGCACAGATCCTCATGAGCCCCGAGGGCTCATGAGGACCTGTGCATCTTGGAGATGTTTGGAGTGTTGTCTATGCTTATGTTACAAGCTGGTTATGCGATTTCGCGTTCTTTCGATGTCGGCAGTCGTTCGTTGTAAACGTAACTTCACTAGTCTCAACCCCGTTGAACAGACCACAGGGGTGTATTGTATATGCACGCTATGTCAGTAGTGACATCATGTAAGCTACAGCTAGAGCTCGTCATTGCAGGGCCGCAATAACTGTGTTAGGCCATCATGCGGTATGGGGTTGACCAGCATATTGATATCAAATTGAGTTTATCTCAAGTTGCGTCTGACCTTCTAATTAAATTCGGACGGAACCTGAGGTAAACACAGTTTCAAATCGCTTGTAGTCAACCTTAGCCTGTTGTTCACAGTATATAAAAAACTGACCCCCCCCCACCCCTCCCACACACACACACACCCACTTAAAAAAAAGGAAAGAAACCTGGGTGTCAGAGAAGCCTAAAGTAACCTGAAACTCAAATTAAAGTTGTCATCCGATGTATATGATTTACACAGACATAAATGGACAGAACCATAGTGCACTTAAAAAATAAAAATAAAAAACAAGATGAGGATTTTATCCCGAAGACTACCATATTGTTTGGAGTTCACGTGCGTTTTTGTTTTAGGAACATTCAGAGTTGTTCATATTTTTAAGTCCATTCTATTTAAAGAAGGGACTTTTTAGGACGGATCGCGGTGGGGCGAATTTAATAGCATGTCCATGATGTCAAAGACGGGTAGGCCTAAACCTCTAACAATTGACTGAAGTAACAAGATAAAAATTACGTCATGTCTAGTTACGCTAACCTCGCTGCTGAACGTACATTTGGCGCGAAGGGTCGTATGTGCGTATGCATGTATGTATGTATGTACGTGTGTGCGTGCGTATGTATGTAAACAAGATAATCTCCGACATTTCTGGATACACAAGCTTGAAACTCCGCGAAATACTTTTATTTCTTAAAGGGGTGGCTAAGAGAGCCTCCCAGCATATTGTAATTGAATGTCTCATTGAAGACATAAACAACCGTTTATAGGAAGTCGGTTGACCCAGATTGGAGTCCGTAATTTTTGTTATATTTACTTGAAGTTTTGCATATAGCTAGTTTGGAGAAAGACATTGGATGAGTTTGTTAGCCAGCTTTGTATCTTTTTAACTTCTTTAGTAAAAATTAATTCTTTCTAGAAAAGAATTAAAACAGTAAAAAAAAAAAAAAAACCTTGACTTTTAGAGAAAGTCAGACAGTGGCGGAGACGTAAAAGAGGCAACTCCGTCACCACGCAGACATTGACATAATACTCTAAATATGACGTCATTATCTCTCTCTCTCTCTCTCTCTCTCTCTCTCTCTCTCTCTCTCTCTCTTTCTCTCTCTCTCTCTCTCTCTCTCTCTCTCTCTCTCTCTCTCTCTCTCTCTCTCTCACACACACAAACACACACACACACACACACACACACACACACACACACACATACACACAAACATGCGCTCATCTCCAGAAGGAATAGATCCTCATGCGCCCTCCAGGCGCATAAGGATCTATGCCTCTTGGAGATGTTTGGAGTGCGCGCGCACACACGCACTAACACGCACACACACATCGACGCGCTTTCAGAATAGCATGCAAGTGACCCGTGTACTTTGTATATCATGTAGATAGGTAAAGTCAACCTGCTTTCACACAAATTACAGCAAGACTGAAATTGTACCGTGAAGTTCTAGTTTTGTCACCATTCTTTCAAGCCTACGAAGCGAAAGTGAAACTCATATCACGTAAAATATAAAATTACGTAAAAAGTTAAACTTACGTCATGACAAATGACGATTGACAAATCAATGACGCGTATGTCCTGCGCCCATTATAGAACTCAAGATTCAAGATTCAAAATTCAAGAAATTTATTGTCCACTAAAAGATATTTGTCTTTGCCTGCCGAGCGTAGGTCAAGGTTAAAAACATAATATTTCAATTACAAATCAAACAAACAACATGGCTAAATCTCTGACTAGACAAAATATAAAATAGTACGTTTTGACACTAACATCATACACCCAGACACGCGCACAGACTCACAAACTTAGTTTATGGCAGTACAGCTCTCTGAAGGCAAAACACGGAAAGTCCAGTATGACTGTTGGAGCTACCCTGTTTGTCCCCCAGTAGATGTGAGTCTGCTCAGCTGAAAAGTCACGTCAGGCTGGAATCCTGAGGGCTGCGGGTTACAGTTTAGACTTGTTCAACAACTATATTGTCTGCGGAATGAAAGCGAGTTTGAATTTGTTCCTATTACATTTCGGGCAGCGATAGCGTCTTTTGGAGGGAAGGGGTTCAAAATGCGAGTGAAGTGGGTGGCGCATTGGCAGATCTGCGAGACTTACAATAGGAGATAATTCAAAATCAGAATCAGGTCAAAGACAAAAGGTAGAAGCCCTTGACAGCGAGGACAGCTTTCATACAGAAGGGACTTTGTGCGTTATGGTTCATCCCATCTTGTTAAGCTTATGGAGTCCTTCCATTTTCTTCCTCTCAAATCCAACCTCTGATCAACACACACGCCGGTTCACACAGATAAAGACGGACACGCGGCGCTTCCCGCCACTGAATAGTACGCTCTGTGGGCTGGAGCCGCAGTGACCGGAATTCTGAAGAAGAAGCCTAGCACGACTGCAGCAAAATGATGTCACTATAAGCTTCACGTCATGGCATCGCTGGTCTCACGACGCCGTGTACACTGTGACGAATTTGATGTTTCACATCACTCATCCAAAACGTACGCAGTCTCTTCCAGAGATGACTGTTTTGTTCCTCACAGCCTCTTCCAGGGCTGACTGTTTGATGGGAGTAAATCGTGGCTCCAAAACTTGCAAAAATGAATTAAGTATTATTGAAAAGGTTGAAGAGGTACAACGATGAAGTACGGACTCATTCAATATCTCTCCTTAATTTCTCTCTCTCTCTCTCTCTCTCTCTCTCTCTCTCTCTCTCTCTCTCTCTCTCTCTCTCTCTCTCTCTCTCTCTCTCTCTCTCTCTCTCTCTCTCTCTCTCTCTCTCTCTCTCTCTCTCTCTCTCGTGACTGGAGGCAAGTGTAATAAATCTCCTTTAATCCCTTCTGATCTGACTGCAGACATGTTTAACGACCATTTCCTCTCAGTTGCCGAGTCTCTTGTCCCTTCAGAAGCAAGTTTTCAGCCCTACTCTTGCTCAGACAGACTAGTTGACTTTTGTAGAACGCGAACTGCAGGATCTGATCCTGATCCTTTCGTGATTCCACCACTGGCAGTGCACGAAGTCGGTAGGACAATTAGTTCAATGAAGAATAAGAAATCGTCCGGGCCAGATGAAATCAGCCCCAAAATACTTAAATTAGCTATTCCTTATGTTATTGAAACAATAACCTTTATTTATAACTTGTGCATTCAAACAAATATTTTCCCAAAGGAACTTAAAAAAGCCGTTATACCCCTCCCGAAAACAAGAGTTATGACTGATGTTAATAACTATCGCCCCATATCACTATTGTCCATCCTTAGTAAACCACTTGAACGGCATATCCATAAACATCTCTTGGAATATTTAGAAAATCATACATTAATCCACCCCTTTCAGTCGGGATTCAGACCAAAGCACAGCCGTCACACGGCCCTAGCACGTCTAACTGATGTGTATCTACGCTCAATAAATCAGGGCGAATTTACCGGCGCTGTATTTATTGACTTACGAAAAGCCTTTGATCTTGTGGACCATAAACTTCTACTTTCCAAGCTAAATGTGTACTTCGGTAGTTCGTTTGGCAATAAATGCATTTCTTCCTCAATTAACTACAGCCAGAAATCTCTTTACCACCATGGCACAACTCCACTTTTTGCCTCATATCTTAGCGACAGACAGCAGCGCGTCATGGTCAATGGATCATACTCCTCAAGCGGATTAGTAACACGGGGAGTTCCCAAGGGTTCAGTCCTAGGGCCTCTTCTGTTTTGCCTCTTTATAAATGACCTGCCGCTACATTTGAATAGCGACAAAATTTCATGTGATTTATTCGCTGATGACGCCACAATTCACACCCCGGACAAGAGTATTGATTCTTTAAATGGCCGTTTGCAGCAGGGTTTGAGCGAAATTTCCACTTGGTGCGCAAACAATGAAATGATTTTAAATCCTTCCAAAACGGAATGCATGACGATAGCAACCCGTCAGAAGCACCAGCTCAAGCCACTTACACTCAGCCTGACTATCGATAATGACATCGTTAATCAGGTCACGGAACACCGATTACTTGGTGTAATTGTTGATGACCAGATGAAGTGGCAATCACACATAAATGCTGTATGTAAAACTGTTGCTAGAAATGTTTTTATGCTTTCAAAGTTGAAGTACTTTATCGATGTTGATGCTCGCAAGTTATTTTACAATGCACATGTCAAATCCCACATCGATTATGCGTCCACGATATGGGATGGCAGCGGTGACATACACTTGAAGAGGCTTAACTCCCTGCATCGGAGAGCAGCGAAACATATCCTGCCTGATTCAGCCCTAACAACTGATGAAAGACTTGAAAAACTGAAAATGCTACCTCTTAGCAAGCATCACCTCTTAAACAAGGGTGTGGTTATGTATAAAATCTGGAATGAGATTCACCCAGAATATCTTTGTGAGCTCTATACCAAGGCAAGTTCAGGTTATTCTACTTCAAGACGAAACTTTATTACACCTCGCCCCAGGATAGATCTCTTTAAAACCAGTGTATCTTTCTCATGCGCATCTTTCTGGAACACACTGCCAACATGTATAACACACGCTAGCTCCCTCTCCTCTTTCAAGGAATGCCTCCTCAAGTACTTGTCTGCTGATACATAATCTACCACAAGTATTCGTATCAAACATGTGCTTATCGTATAATCAGTGCATGCTGCCGTATGGTTTGTGCATACTAATAATAATCGCCTAATTACATAATTCAACTTTCTATTATAATCCAAATAATTTTTGCTGTCTGAAGTGAATTTTCACTATGATCCAAATGATTTGCTTCGTATATAGGTCAAGTTATCATTAGCGTGTGTTTGTGTGTGCGCGCGAGCGTGTATGTGTCAGTGTGCGCGCGTTGCGGGTACTTTCTATTTTTCGTTTGTTTTTTGTATGACCGAATGAATGAATGAATTTTGTTTAATGTCTCTTCATGTTTAATGTTTCCTAATTTTTCTTTGTGTAATTTGGTACTATTAGTATTACAATTATTATCCTGTGTTTGTAGAGTAGCAACGGCAAGTATGAAAAATGGTACACGTGCTAATTACTTTATCCGTTGAGAAATAAAGTTTCATTTCATTTCATTTCTCTCTCTCTCTCTCTCTCTCTCTCTCTCTCTCTCTCTCTCTCTCTCTCTCTCTCTCTCTCTCTCTCTCTCTCTCCACTCTCTCTTCCCCCCGCCCCCTCCCCGCCTGATCCGCACGGCAATGGCACACACAAACACAAACGGCAGAATGGCACACACAAACACAAACGGCAGAATGGCACACACAAACACAGACGGCAGACACACGGCGTTTCTTACCTGTTATACGTTCTGTAGGCTAGAGTAGCCACAGCGGGCCATTTTAAAAAATAAGGTTGAATGGCCCATGCCCACAAAGCCTCTTCTGTATGAGCGTGCATGCATATTCCACCTTTTCCACAATACGTTCGCAAATATCATACAAAAAAGACTCTTCCTATATGTAGGACAATATTGTGCCAGCCCATACACATGTAAAACTCTGACGTGCTGTGATTTGCGTCAATCAGTTAGAAAGTGTATTAAACACTGACGCGTTTGGTGCTTTTACGTCACCGTCACTGTTTGGTTCTTCTGTTGAAATCAAGGAGTCTTGCTTTTGGCATTTTTTCCGCATTGAACTTTTATTTTCGAAAAAGTTGAAACGGTACAAAGCTGGTTAACGAATTCCTCCAATGTCTTTCTACAAACTAGCCATATCCAAAATTTCAAGTGCATATAATCAAAACTGCGGACTCTAATCTAGGTCAACCGACTTTCTATAAACGGTCTTTTGTGACTTCAATGAGACATCCGATTACAATATGCTCGGAGGATTTCTTAGCCCCCTTGAATAAAGTATTTCGCCAAGTTCCAAGCTTGTACGTACATCAGTATCTGAGATTCACACACACACACACACACACACACACACACACACACACACACACACACACACACACACACACACACACACACACACACACACACACACACACACACACACACACACACACACACAAATGTACGTTCAGCAGCGAGGTTATAGCGGCTAGACGTGACGACATTTTTGTCTTGTTACTCCTTTGCGAGACCATGAGCCCCGCCCGCCTGTTATGTCCTTTGCATTCTACGGAACGCGCTCCGACAAGCCCCATCCTAAAGTCTGCATATTTTCAATACGGTAGACAAAAACCTACCCTCCCCTACCCTACCCCCTCCCCCCCCCCCCCACCGCCCTCCCCGGCCCGACCACCGTCCTAGTCTCCCATAACTACATTGCAAGTTAGGAACGACAGTCCAGCGACCCGATCAACAGCGAAGGAAGTAGAGGTCGTGACTGGAAAAGCAATGCATGTCGGTACCGATGTGACGGAGATTGGCCAGTCCATGCTGGAGAGTTTCAATCGTAGTCGGAATGACGAACCGCCAGTCATTTCTATGCTGGCAGCACACGTTTTCTGATCATGTTTCACGGGAGATGGGTGGGTCTTTGTGGTAGTAGGCATGAGTTTGCCCTGTCTTTGTGATTTTCGACTGAGTGTGGGGAAGTTTGTGCTATTATAAGAGTGTAATGACCGCTGCTGGCTGTAGGAGTGATTATCCCAATTCAGCACATGCATTGCAATGCTGCCGTGATGTATGTAGAGGTAATGTGCTCTAGTTCTTATTACTAGTTAACAATATTGTCGGCATCGTTAATTACGGTGGCTTTAACATTCAATACATTTATTCGTTAACCCGTTCAGTGCCAGTGGACGCAGATCGTGTGTCTTCATTCTTTGTTAATTCAACACCAAAATGTCCTAGCTTTCCCAGGAACATGGATTCAAAGTGCTAGTGGTGTCAACAAGAGGCAGATGCGGGGGCTCTTAATAATAATAATAATAATGGTTATTATATAGGCGCGTTTTTCCCAATTCGGCGAATCGGCTCAAAGCGCCGCGAACTGCACCCAACACGCACGCTCACGTGACACACGCATTCACTCTGAAGACAAACATAGTACAAGACAGACACAGGAAATTCACGTGGTGCGAAGGGTCAGCTCAGCTACTGAATTTTCGGAAATTCAGATCGCTTGTATTTGAAATTTACAAAGTGGCCTGAAACCGGTACCAAAGTTGAGGGGGTGGAAGAACCGGAGTACCCGGAGAAAGAACCCCCGACGGTCCGCCCGAATTAACGGTGACACTTACTAGAAGAGAAAAATCCGACGCCGAAACCCGGTATCGAACCTCGCACCTTTAACATTGGTGGCAGGCGCCTTAACCACTGCGCCACGGACCGAATCTATACCTCTCGCGGTCGGGGTGGTGCTCAGATTTTTTCGGCACTGAACGGGATGAAACTAAGAAATTCCCAACAAGACAATGTACAACAAAAACTGTATTTGTCCTGTCAGAGCGGTTTTTTTTTTTTTAATTTTTATTTTTTAGTTGTTTGTGTGTGTGTGTGCGTGCGCATTTTATACGCTTGACGAGCGACGGCCTCAGTCTTCGACTCGGTGTTATCCCCTTCACCACCAAAAAAGAGTGACCACGATCCAACTGCTAGAGGCATAGAACCTCATGAGACCCCCCCACGACTGCGGGGGCTCATGAGGCTCTATACACCAATTTGTATCCATGTTTTGGGGACGGCTTTGCCGCTTTTGATCGTTGAACGAACAACAATTTCAGAAACCAAAATGTACTATAGTGGAAGGGAAGGGGTTAAACCCTCATAAAGAATTAAGTAAAAGTCGGCAACATGTACTGAAATGTGTGCTGGTCTGTGGTGATTTTGGATCTTATAGTCCGGAGCCGAGAAGTCAAAAGTCAACACACGTGTTGTGCAGAGGCGCGACCTGTTGTGAGTGTTTTGTCAAAGAACGAAGTGTAGTATTGTCGCCCTATAAAGAAAGACGAGACTCTCAGTCCGACGTCGCGCGCAGTGGGCCCGCGCACAGCCGTGATCATCGGGCCCACGTCGGCCCGAGGACTTTGCTTTCCGTGTATTGAACAGGAAATCCAGTGTTTTGTTTCATTTGTAACAATGCGCAAACATCCTCCGGCCGATGTCAGCCGCAGTAGTCCCGCGTCAACAACCGTATGCAGCAGCGATCGGCCCAATGGCCTTTGCGCACTGGATATCGCAGGTATTTGCACAAACTTTAAAATTACAGGTTCTAGGCGCAAATGCCAACATTCAGTCAAAAGTGTTGGGTCTGTAAATAGCTTTTTTGCTTATGATCTCGTAAAAATCTCGTACAAAGTTGAGATCCTTTTTGCAATTGTTGTACAGTTCTGTAAAGTTTCCCCAGTATTTCAATTTCGTGATGTTGATCTTTCATTTCAAACAGACACGTTCGCATTTCCGAACCTCTGTAATAACTTATTTTCGGATTTTACTGTGTTGCTGAATAGTTGTGCTGTCTTCGCATTGCCTTAGGCGAGCGGCTAATGTTACAGTTTCTATTCCTTTCATGTGGAACCAAACTTCTCACGTTTTGCCATTAAATGCTGAAACGCTCAGTGAAAGTAAAGAGGAATATATCGACCGTGATAGCTTGTCCAGCTACCATGCCGACCAATACTCTGCCGCTGCGGTGATTTAAAAATAATTAAACGAACAAACAAATAACCAAACAACCAACCAAACAAACAAACAAATTAAAACAAACAAAAAACAAACAAACATACAAACAAACAACATCAACAACGATAACAACAATTAACCCGTTTGCCGTTGGTAGCGCTTTTTGTCCCGATGATTCCTGTACAAATCATCGCGACAAGAAGCGCTACCCACAGCTGAAGAGTTAACAAGAACAAGAGCATCGACAACAAGAACAAGAGGAAGAAAAACAACAACAACAACATCAGCAGCAGCAACAACAACAACAACTCACCAATCAAAGACAAGCGCGGCCCGAGAGACCCATTAACCCATTCAGCCCTGACGCACTACAGCAGGAGATTAGTCGACCATGATAATTCAAGGGCAGTGCCAGATTAGCTTGGCGCCTGTCGGCGCCAAGCTAATCTGGCACTGTCCTTGAATTATCATGGTCGATCCATCTCCTGCAACTGGTTCATAGTCATTAGATGACGCCTCCAAAATTTGGGAAATACGGCCCTTCGGGCTGAATGAGTTAACAACAGGAGCTACGTGTGCGGAAGTCGAACCAACTAAGAATAACTCCGTCCGTTGACTCAAGCCAAGTGAGGTCCCGCTTATGTTGAATTAATCGATCCTCGTTTCTGATCGTTTGGGAGGGCTTGTTTCGTAGACTTAAACCCGGCGATTTTCCTCCATCTGTGGATGTGAATGCCACCAGCTCCTAACCCCTACAGTGCCAAGAAAACTGAACACTACTCAACTGCAAGAGGTATAGATCCTCATGAGCCCCCGCAGTTGCGGGGGCTCATGAGGATCTATGCCTCTTGCTGGCGTCACTTTGAATCCATGCTCCCGGGAAAAGCTAGAATATTGTGGTGTTGAATTAACTAAGAATGCAGAAACACAGTGTGCGTCAACTGCTACAGCCCGCAGGCATAGCTTCTCACGAGCCCGTGAGGCCGCTGTGACTCAAGACAATTTATGCTTGTTGCAGCTGAATCGCCCACAGGCAAAGCTTCCCATGAGCCCGTGAGGCCGCTGGGACTCAAGACAGTTTATGCTTGTTGCAGCCGAATCGATTCTTTGCTCTGATCGTTTCCTGTGAGGTCGCCCGGCTTTCGCTCGTAGACTTCAAAGCTGAAAATGCCTGGAAGTGCATTAGACGGGGGACTGACGGCAAGAGACATAGGTGCCATAGGGTTGGTGCCAGATGAGCTTGGCACTACCCTTGAATTACCAAGATCAATCCACCACCTGTTGCAGGTCCCGGGCCTGAAAGGGGTTAAGCTTTTGATAGTAGCTCTTTTTATGGAAGTGCGCCTCGGCAAGAAGCGCTGCTGACGGCCACATGTTTAGATTCTTGCAGGAATCACTTCGACAAAAAGCGCTGATGACAGCCAAGGGGTTAACACGACTAAAGTGAGAGCTAGTACACTTAGAATATTGAGGATGTTGACTGTTGTTGGTGGGCAGCTTTGTACAGTACTTTAGTTGTCTGTACTTTAGTTAGTTAATTTAAGCTAGTTAGAATATCTGGATGTAAAGCGCTCTGAGCCTTTCTTTGTGGGGATATTGCGCTATAGAAGAGTTATATTATTATTATTATTATTATTATTATTATTATTATTATTATTATTATTATTATTATTATTATTATTATTATTATTATTATTATTCATAGATTCTGATGGACTCCTGCAGCCGCAGGCTGCAGGGGCCCAAGAGAATCTATGCCTCTTGCAGCAGATCAAAAGGATATCCCGAAAGCCATTTTGCCCTGGACCAGACATAGTGTCGATTATGATGCAAAGACTGTAACTAATCGAAGTATTTGGCATCAATAATGAGGTCTTGGTTTTGTCAGTGTATCGCAACAATCACTTTAGTATTATTATGTGTACATGTGTGCTTTCACGTCATTTCTCTTATCTGTACATATAATAAGATCCTTATTTGGTCAATCGACGTACCATAAAACATACACAGCAATAGAACGTTCTTCTCAGTTCTTCTTCTTCTTCTTATTAGTATGCTTATTTTTATTATTATTATTGTTATTATTATTATTATTATTATTATTATTATTATTATTATTATTATTATTATTATTATTATTATTATTATTATTATTAGTAGTAGTAGTAGTAGTAGTAGTAGTAGTATAAACTCCGGATATAACAAATGGCCAGAAGACATCATTTTTTCTTCTTGCTGTCTACGAAGTTTGTTATAAGCGAAGTAATTTACATGGCAAGAGTGCTGTCGGGACCTCTGAAAAAGTGTTATATCCGACTTAAGCGAAGTGGACCATATCATTATTTTATGAGCACACACGGATTTATCAATTAACTGCAAGTTGTATGTACAAGTTTATTGCAAGTTTGATACGCTAAATTTATTTGTGTACAGTCCGAACAGCAATACACTCACTAAAACCCACACTTCAGCTGGAACGTAAAGCCACCAAAGTTGCGAGTTCTGTAGACGATTTGCGGAAATTGCATGTGTGTCGACGAAAACAGCAGACCAAAGGTCCGGGCAAACACGCGATATCACATGTTTGTTCGGGCTTATAATCCACTATTTTCGTCTATTTAAGTCAGCGCAAAGCGAAAAAGCGACTGCGGCCTCTTTCTTCTCCAGTTGTTCATTTTAGAAACACGTAAGTACGTTGGCCTGATTTCTTTCCTTCTGAAACGGCTACAGTGATGACGCAAGCTGACCTCAGTCATTTTCTTCTGTCGATTTCTTCTGTAACCCTTCAGTATACCGTTCAGTGCCGAGAACATCTAAACGCAAACCAACTGCAAGAGGTATAGGTCCTCATGACCCCGCAATTGCGGGGACTCATGATGATCTATGCCTCTTGCTGACACCACTTTGAATCCGTGTTCAGCTAAGGATTTTTGGTGTTGAATTATCGACGATTGCAGAAACACAGTCTGCGTCAGCTGGCCGGCACTGAACGAGTTAATACTACCCAGACACACACAGCAGTAGTTCGCATAAGTCAGGTGATGCAAATAGCTTGGCCTATGGGCGCAAGCTATCTGCATCACTTGAACTATCATGTCGATCATGCTGACGCAATGCAGCTTCAGGACACGCAAATTATAGATTTCGTGTTGGGTAAAAGAGTAAGCAGACAACACGTTTGTCAGCGTTTTTACATAACGATGACGCATGACATGCAGGCTTGAAAAGTATGTGAGAATTGCCGCAAGATCGAGCAGGTTGAGCAGCCGTTTTCAAATCGAAGCCTTTCTATTATTCGGCAAAACAACTTTTTTCTTGAGATATTGTTCATTGATCCCTCAAAACTACATTTACTTGTGAGACAACGTCCATGATAGACTGACATTTTCCTGTTCCGATGACTGGGCAGTAGTAATTATGGTTAATCTCCTTTAATTTCTATTTTCGCCGTCACTTCCGGGACACCGCCAACAATGCCCAAGCGCCAGAGGTAAAGAAAACTCATGAGCCCCCGCATCTGCGAGTGTTGTTCCGATGACTGGGCAGTAGTAGCTGGTAGAAATTATGGTTACTCTCCTCTAATTTTGTAGTTTCACCGTCACTTCCGGATGCAGCCAACAACACACGAACGCATGAGGCCAAGAAACCTCATCTGAGGTTGCTCATTAGTTTTCTTTATCTCTTGATGACTACAAATTGTATACAGGTTTTTTGAATGTATGGGGTTATTCGTGAGATTAGGTGGTTCTTTTTTTTTTTTTATTCCTTTTGCAGACTGGGGATCATTTGTGAGACGCGGGGTTGTGTGAGTTCACTTTGCCTCTTGCTGGACCAGTTCATACCTTTATGTTTGGATCTTTATTATTATTATATTATTATTATTATTATATTATTATTATTATTATTATTATTATTATTATTATTATTATATTATTATTATTATTATTATTATTATTGTTGTCATTGTTATTATTATGGAATGGAATCATTTAAATTTGTAACCGGTTTCAAACACATATTAGTGTTTGCAACAAACGAGAGCGAAATCGCGGCGGATTACCATCTTGTTCCATAAGCATAGACAACACTCCAAACATCTCCAAGAGGCATAGATCCTCATGAGCCCTCTTGGATATGTTTGGAGTGCTGCCTGTCCGCCGTGATTTCCCTCTCTGTTCAATGTTGCGAGTCTTTCGTTGCAAGCGAAACCTCATTAGTATCATGTTCGTTGTTCGCCGGCAGTGAACAGGTTAAACCGTAATGGAATGAGCGCCCGACAATCTCCTCCTCATGAGGATCACAACAGTACATTAAAAATTTCCCAGCATGAGACCGAAATTATAAACGCAAAAGCCAGACATTCTCATGGGCCCCCGCGTACGCGGGGGCCCATGAGAATGTATGGCTTTTGCACATGACGGAAACTTCGTTGAAAGCCGATTATGAAAGCAAGCCGATTATTTGAAGTCCTCATGCCCTACTTGATTCTGTCATACATGATCGAATAGGTAAACATGAACTGTAATGAAAATACCCCAGGATCGGATTAAACTGTTTGCAGTTCTCCTTCATGTTTGGCTCACTTCTCTTTTGCCGGATTATGAATTCACATTTACAACCAACGTCAGGAGATGGATTGGCTGCTGATGGCTGGAGAATATATGTACTCAGCTTAAAGTACATGTACGATGAAGAGGGGCCTATATCGTCGTCGTCGTCAATTTCATCATCATCAGCAGCAGCAGCATCACCACCAACACCACCCCCCCACCACCACCACCATCACCACGACCACCACGACCACGACCACGACCACGACCACGACCACCGCCACCACCATCATCATTCTTTACTATCACCACCAAAATCACCACCAGTTCAACACCAAACGTCAAAAAAGAATCATTTTTTTTCTCTTTGAAACATACATGTATTACCATTTTAAGAAAAGACAATTGAACATGTCATTCAGTTTGGACACCTTGTGAAGCACAATAGTCTTAATACACATTTCAGACCGTGATTCTGTGTGAACTTAAAACATCAAAACTTAAATCTGCACATTTTGTTTTGTTTGGGGTAACAGGTATCACAATGATCACACACAAAAGTCTAAAAACTTCCACAATTTCAGTCATCGTGTGAATTGTTATATACAACAGCTTGTCTATACAACAGCTTGATATGGATCGATCATGAGAGTTCAAGGATGGTGCCTGAATAGCTTGGCGCCGCTAGGCGCCAAGCTATTCTGGCACCATCCTTGAACAATCATGAACGATGTGCCTACTCAACTGTAATGCAGTTTTTCATAGGAAACTCTCAAATTTCCATCTTTGGGCGCAAATACTATAAAAATCAAAATATAATACAAATTACCCTAGATTTCATTCTTTTGCGAGGTAGAACAACAGCACTGATGTAATGATTTGCTGATCGCAAGTCTGACGGTGGACCAGTGATTTGCCGTTCACGTGTCTGACAACAAATGGTTTGCTGATCACGTATCTGACAACAACTAATGATTTGCTGATCACGTGTCTGACGACAACAAATGATTTGTTTATAACGTGTCTGACGACCCCCCCCCCCCCCCCCCCCCAAAAAAAAAAAAAAAAAAAAAAAAAAAAAAAAAGATATACTGGTCACGTGTCTGATGAGAACAAATGATTTGCTGATCACGTGTCTGCCGACAGCCAATGGTCCGCTGATCACGTGACTGACGACAACCAATCATTAATCACAATTTCTGCGTTACTATTACTATTGAATTATTACTTTTTGCCATTTTCGAGTTCATTAGGTGTGTCTGTTCAGCAACGATAAACCCCCATTGTGCATGCGGTCACAGGTGAAAGGTCATGATAATTTTTTTTTTTTAAGCGGCGCCTTTGCAATGCGTCTGACGGTTGACCAGTGATCAGTGTCCAGGTCGTACTGCCTAAGCAATAGCTGACCCTGGACCCCTTAACCCACCCGTTTGACCCGTCCACTATCACTCCGGTGCCGTGGACGTCAGTAACCCCGTTGCTGGCAGAGATCACGGATTTCTCGTTCGAAACCACTACACACTGACCGACATTCGCGTGAGCATGCAACACAGACGAAATGGGACCGAAAATGGACACAAAGAACACTGAACTAGCAAGAGACATGAATCCTCATGAGCCCCCGCGACTGCGGGGGCTCATGAGGATTCATGTCTCTTGCAGGTGGGTAGCGTTCGCCTTGCCCCTGTAGCTAAGGAGTTAAACCGCGAATGAATTAATCACCGGCGGCTGCTCTCAAAGGGGTAAAGCTATATTGGTAAAGTTTGCTTAGCAAATAATAACGTACTTTAGCACTCCTGTTGAACGCCCCCTTTTCCCTTGAGACAAGACGCTGAAAAAACAAACAGTCCTCGGCCGTTTTCCGGTTAAATTGCAGCAGTCAAACGTGGTTTTTTTTTTGTTGTTGTTGTATCGACAACATTCGGCGCAATAGAGTCTGCCAATAGTCTCAACTTCATCCGCTGTGTAACGTCCAAACCTCCGCATCTCGACCAGGATCCATCGTTCCTTGTCCTCCCCCGCCCCAACTCCTCTACAAAAGGCAAAAGACAGTAAATCCATTTTTTTGTGAAAAGCGAGATTTTCATTGTATAACAATGAAAATCTCGCAATTCACCAAAATATACTTAGGGTCTTTTGCCTTCAGCTCTACCCAGATCCCCGCTGCACCTTTCTCTTCTTCACGCAACCTTCGGACGGACGGAATTTTTTGTTTGATGAAAAATCTGTACACATCATTCTCGTTGTGATGAAACAACACAATCAACCACTTTCGTTAGTGTTGACTTCTAAGTGTTAAATCTGCTAATAATAAAAAATCTGAAATTATCAAAGTGCAGTACATAACAGATATTTTTTTTAAATCACAAAATATATTCTAGTTTTTGTATTCTTTAAAATCCAGTGGGTCCCAGTTGAAATATTGGTCTAGAACTATACTCAAATTGATTCGTTGATCTAACATGTAGAGCAGACATGTTCATCAATCTCATTGAAAATAATCTTTTGTAGTGTATTGAAATTAATCTCTTTACTGCCGAAAAAAAAAGTTCCACCCAACTGCAAGAGGCAAAGAACCTCATAAGCCCCCGCAGATGCGGGGGCTTATGAGGTTCTTTGCCTCTTGCCGACCCTAGTCATTTCCGTGTTCCTAGGACGGATAAGATTACTAGGTGTTGGAACTGCCTTGCTTTCAAAATTTAATTGTGCATCCACTGGCAGTGATAAAATTAAAAGCACATAAAAGCGTATAAATACACCCAGCGACAGAAAAAAAAAGACGAAGATGAAGTACAGGCATGTGTACTCATTGGAACATGACGTTTTCATATCTCGCAATTCATTCCAAGGGAATTCGACGAAAATAAGTATTCTGAAGAATGGATCAATCCTAACGCTGTCTACACACTATTTTCCTCAGTTCACAATTCGACAGACACACGAGAGAATAAAAATTTGAATAATCCTACACAGAGTTCGGTGCATCGCTAATTATGCATCTTAGAACTCGCATACCGACAATGGGTCAATCCGAACACTGACAAAACGCTGGTTTCCTCTTTTTCAAAATTTGACAGAAAAAAGGAATGACAAAAATGAAAAATTGATGAATCAACAAAAATATCTGCACAGATTTTAGCGAATCACTAATTATGCATCTTAGAGCTCGCATCCTGAAAATCGATAAGCGAAGTGGTTTGACATATGACACACATTGCACAAGACCCTTTAAAAAATAACCGTTTCTAAATCCGCCATGCTATTCCAGCCAAAGATAGATTAGAAAATGTCACAGTCCTTTAGGTGTCTCTAAAAATGCCTGCCTATGACGCACAATCGAACAAAGCGACTTGTTGAAGTCCCGGAAAGCAGAGAGCGGATGACGATTTCATTTCTAGCGTCTAGACGGGCTGATTGTCTTGGCTCAAGGGTAGTGGATGATTAGCTTGGCGCCTTAAAATACGCCAAGCTAATCAGGCACTGCCGTTGAACCAGATGTCGAGCTAATCACGCCGTGCTATCGAGCTAATCAATCAAGCTTAATTCTGGACTTGGGAGTTATTTCAAGTTCGATCGATCAACGTGCAGCAAATCTAAGTTCCAGAACGATCAGGCACTGCCATTAAGTGAAAAAGTTAGACCATCTCCTGAGACCTGTAGTGGGTACGTAACAAACGATTGTAACTTATTTACACAAATTTCCTTTTGGCTCTTAAGTCGAAAAGGACTTATTTTAAGCCCATGTTTCTTATTTTGCGCGAGTTCTCAAAGTATAGTTCACAAACAGATCGAAACGGGAGTCTCACCAAGTGGTGTCTTGCACCAGACGACTGAGAATTGTACGCTATGTTGCACTTCGTCAATTGCCAGGTTTCGTTGTGACATGTTGTCAAGTATACTCAAACTCAAACTCTGAAAAACATCTACGTGCTTTTTGAGGCGTCATCACAGAAACAAAACGTCTTCACGCGGACCTCGGCCAGAGAACCTTTTACTCACCGGAGCACATCGTGGTCCTCCGAGGTCCAACGTGGTCTTGGGACTGCAATCTCCATTCATATCCATTGTCCATTGGCGTGTCCGTATCGGACACGCAAAGGGTTAGGTATTGTAAACTGTTGTGTAAATGAGCGACGATGAGTGGCCAAGCACCTTTTCAGGAGACCATCTTTCTTGTACGAGTCTTGAATCGAAATGGTGAATATATATATATATGGGCCTGAAGACGTTTTGCTTACTGGGCACACACACACACACACACACACACACACACACACACACACACACACACACACACACACACACACACACACACACACACACACACAATTTTAAGGAGCTTTTTATGTGTAGGACTCCCGCAGCTGTAAGTCTGGCGACAATCTTTTATGACATTGACGTTGAATAAAAGGAAGAGTGAAGGGGTGGGGTGGGGGTCGGATCACATAAAGGAGGCTGGCTGTTTCTACCGACGTGTGCTGGACTGTGATTTTGGACCTTACGGGTTTCAGCCGTAAAGTCCAAAATTACAGACCAGCACACAAAGATGGGCCGGCAACACCACTGACAGACAGCACAAAAATAACCTGCAGACCAACAGAGCATCGTATACTGGTCTGTATGTCCATATTGAAAAAAAGAAAAGCGTTTTGACCCGAAAATGTAATAAACTGTGTTTTGCAACTGACATTTCTATGCGTTTCTTTCTTTGCTGGCATTTTCTTGTCAACGATTTGCGGTGACAACTTACTCTCTCACTTCCAATGACTCAACTTTTACATCGTCTGGCAACCTGTAAGTATACGCCCAAATTATGGATCGGTCGTAACTTATCTGCTTGGAACAGTCGCGTGAGGGAACCTAGTCCTGCGCCAGCCACTAAGCAAGGTGCTCCGCTACAGCGGAGCACCTTGCTTGGTGGCTGGCGCAGGACTAGGCTCACTGGTGCAACTGACACCAGGCGCCAAGTTAATCACAGCTGAGCTTTCACGGTCAATTATCTACTGCGTTTTGACGCTGAGAAGGAAAAAATTAAAAATGACAGAACTATTTTCTCCATCAGGGTGTACATGTATAAAAAATAGCTCTGTGCGCATTGAACAGAGCAACATACTCATCAAATTACAATGACTGTGGCTTGAGAACGTCAGAAAGTCACTTCCCGCACGCCAGGTGGAGGAAATCGCGGTTCGGTCAAGAGTTTAGAGCCCTGGGCTAATTGGCTCAGAGTCCGAAATAGCTCAGGCGGTTAAACGTCGGAGCAGGAGAGCGAAGGGAATCGCCGGGTCGTGGGTTCGAATCCCGTCCCGGCTCCGGTAGCTGGACTCACAATCCAGGGGGAAAAAACGGATTTGTTCAATAGCATGTCCGTTGAAAGGTCCTGGTAAATCAAAGTGGCACAGTTGGAGTGCGCCTGAGTTGATCAGTGTTCAGGTCGTACTCCATAAGCAATAGATTTCCCTGTCACCCATAACCCGCCCGTCAGGCCCGTCAATGATCACCTCGGTGCTGTGGACGTTAAACCCAAACTAACCTAATTGGCTCAGAGCGTCGATAGGACGTCCTCTTGACTTTCGGAATCAGGGACAAGCAACTCTTGCGAGAACTTCGATACCCTCCCGGGCCCTTGTGGTGTAGCCAGATTGGCTTGGCGCCTGGGGATCCATCACGATAGCTCACGGGTCGTGCAAACTTAGCTTTGCGTTTGGAGATGCGGCAGGTTTATCACAAACCTTAAAGCTGTCGAAGCGAGTTCCGTTTTTTGCGATCTTGACGAAATGCGAAGCAGAAAATAGAAAGAAATGATCCATTCAACATTGGAAGGAAAAAAAACCCAACAAAACCCTGAAAGTATCCTAGTGTGCTGGTTTGTGACGTAGGCCGTAAGGTCCAGCATCACAGACCAGCACTCATGTCAACATAAGCAGCACATGGCAATGGTAGTCTGGGTTTGTATTCATGATGTATCTCTCTCTTGGCTTGACTTCGCGAACGAAGATTTTATAGGAGTTGCCCACGACGTCTGCAGGCTTGTTTGTGGCTGCGGAGGCCAATCCGAGACAGGCAGGTTCGACCGCAGTGGCTGCAGGGGAAGGTCTGGTCAGGGTTCTGAGCTGCGGCATCTCTGTTTTTTCTCCTGAGCCTCTTGTCCTTAAGGCTAGCTCTGCGAGAGTCCTCAAAGGAGACAGCTGCCTTGTAAATGGTGGAGCGCCAGGTGTCACGGTCCGCAGCAAGCGAAGACCACTGGTGGTGGTCGATTTGGCAGGCACTAAGTGACTTCTTGAGACAGTCTTTGTATCTCTTCTTTGGTGCCCCTCTGTCACGGTGTCCAGTAGCAAGCTCGCCGAACAGGGTGATCTTTGGTAGGCGATGATCCTCCATCCTGGAGACATGCCCCGCCCAGCGGAGCTGTGTCCGCAGCAGCAAAGCCTCGATGCTCACAGTTTCAGCCTGTTCAAGGACCTCGACGTTGGTGACATAGTCACTCCAGTGAATGCCCAGGATGGTACGCAGGCAGCGCTGGTGGAAGCGTTCGAGGAGTCGTAGTTGGCTGCGGTAGAGGGCCCAGGACTCGGAACCATACAGCAGGGTGGTGAGGACCACAGCTCTGTACACGCTGATCTTGGTGCCTGTTTTCAGCTGTTGATTGTGCCACACCCGCTTGAAAAGTC
This sequence comes from Semisulcospira habei, assembly GCA_036245525.1. NCBI lineage: Eukaryota > Metazoa > Mollusca > Gastropoda > Semisulcospiridae > Semisulcospira > Semisulcospira habei. The sequence continues at coordinate 151,787,117 of BTPG01000005.1, read as the reverse complement.
GCCCGAAAGCACTGTTCGCTTTTGCCAGCCTGCTGTCAAGCTCCTTGTCCAGCTTGGCGTATAACAACAACAAATTAGATGTGCAATAATCAAATTGGTGACATCAACTTTCAGTGCAAATTTCAAGGGCTTCAAAGTGGAAGACAAAAAAAACCCGTGGGGGGGAAAAAAACATCGATAAAATTACGACACCGAAACAAGTCCATCGGACAGCGCACACCATTAATTAAACATAATATCCGACTGAGAAATGCACTCATCCAAATAATATCAGATCAGACGAAACTTTAAACAGTTATTCTCTTTTCAGTCATACAATTTGCCCCATTGTCCAATGAGCAAAATACAGCGACATGATGTCACACAAAACAACACAGTCATCACCAACTTGACGTCATATCACAACCTGTTTTATTTCGTTTGCATTATATGGTCATCACTCCAAATCTTTCTGTGCGTATTTTGCTGTCTCTGATTCCAAATGTAGCAAAAAGAGTTACATTCAGCGTGTATTTTAAACAAAGTTAACGATTGTTCTTAGAGTGGTTGGCCCGTACGATAACATCTGTACAGCTCGGTGCAAAATATAACCAAACAGAAATCCCTAGCCATTTCTTTCGTGGGAAATACATTTTCGTACTGAAACTGTCTGCTCAAAATGAACCACTCATAAATTTTAAAGCAAAAATGTTTCACGAAGGGTCTCCTTAATCACGTGTATTCACCACTTATGAACACTTTCGAGGCGTGTCGCATCCGGCTTTACGCCGCGTATCCGGATGCAGCACGTCGAATGAGTCAAGCAGATGTAAGCAAAAGGTCCTCGGTCCGACGTCTGCCTCCCCCAGGACCCGTCGCTCACTGGGGTGGGCCGGCGGTGGCGTGGTGAATGAGGGGGGTGTTCTCCGTGTCCTCGTCGTCAGGACTGGACTCCTCGACAGCTACGCTGCGCGACAGCTGCAGCCTCATCCGCCTCATCATGGTCCCCTGGTCCTCACCGCCACGACCTCCACCTCCACCGGCTAAGCCTCCGAGTCTGGCCGAGCTGCCCCCGGAGTACCCTGAATCAGCGCAGGGAATGGGGGGAGAGGCGGGGGAGTGCAGTATCAGCGGAGTGCTAGAGCTGACAGTCTGAACGTCGTCCGCGGATGACGTCACAGAACTCACACTAACGTCAGGCCCAAGGGATGACGTAACGGAACTCACGCTGAAGTCAGGTCCGGCGGATGACGTCACAGAGCTGGAGTCTAAGGACAAATGTACCGAAGCAATGTGGACGATAGCAGGAGGTCGAGGTCGTTTACGACTGCCGCTCGCTTCTTGTTGTTTTTGTATCTCTTTTTCATGAAGCTGTTTTAGACGTTCGTGTTGCTCTTGTTCCGCTGTGTGTTTTTGTTGCACTTGTTCTTCCTGTTTATGTTTCTCTTGTTGGGAGTGCTGAAGCTCTTGCTGTTTGTGTTGATGAGTCTGCTGCTGTTGTTTTGCTGGTACAGTCTGTGCTCGCTGTTGCACGTGTTGCGACTGTTGTTTCTGAGGCTGTGTTTGTTTCTGTAGCTCTAGTTGTCTTTGGAATTCTTGTTGTTTCTGTTGTTCTGTGTGTTTTTGTTGCGGTTCCTTGTTTTTTTGTTTTAGCTGATCTTGTACTGGCTTAGCTTGCTGTTTGCTTTCTTGTTGTTTTGGCCGTTCCTGCTGGGTAGTGCCGGCGGCATGTTTTTGCAAAGCAGCTTGTTGAGTTTGTAACTGTTTTTGGTACGACGCTGAATGTGAATTTTTGGTACATTGTTGGTCAGTGGGGGAGACGCGAGGTTGTGGACTGTGCTTCGACTGTTGTGCTTGCTCGGAATGATTTTGCTTTTGCTTTAATTGTTGTTGTTGTTGTTGTTGTTGTGCCTGTCGCTGTTGTGCTTGTCGTTGTTGCGACTGCGCCTGTGACTGGGGAGGTGACTGTGAATGTTGCGGACTGTGAGATGGTGGTCGTTGTTTGTCCCTTTCATTGAGCCGCCTGTCTGGGGACTTCTGTCCATGCTGGGCTGGCAAAGGTACGTGTAGTGTCATTGTGGAAGGTGCGGGAGTCAGACGCAAGGCAGGAGATTGTCGAAGGAGTGAAAGCTCTTCTGAACGGCTTCTGTCTTTTGTCTCACTCTCAAACGACACCTGACAAGGGAGTAGCGAACTGTGCACCACTTCAGCACTCTGTGACGACAAATGTTTTGTTTGTTTTACGTCACGAGATTGTGACGTCATTGGATCGAAACTTCCGGCTCGTTCCACGCTGGGCACAGTAAGTAGTGAGAGTTTGGTTCTGCACTCTGAATTAGGAACGTCTAAACTCTGCGACTTGTCCCCATCCCAAGACTTTGGTCTTGCCTTGTGTGAATGAGAGTGAAACACGCGTAAAAAGTTGGACGTCTCCTTCTCGTTTGGAGACTTGCCGGGGCGGGTGGTCTGAACTGAAGGCTTCGAGCCCTGAACGATATTGAAACTGTGAGCGCGTTGGATTTCTGTTCGTTTTCCGTCGAAGCTCGACAGATTTTCTTTAGCGTCCAAACTCTGCGACTTCTCGTCGCTGCGTGTGTCGCTCGTGATTTTCTTTCTCCGTTCTACTTCCCACTGGTTGTTAGGTCGTAACACTCCACTGAGGAGGGGTAGTTCGTATCGCTGGTCGTCCTGATTCGTTGCGCTGGAATCGTGCCCCCTACCCACTGACTCTGGTTCTTTTTCAAGCTTGGAGCCAGCGGTCATTACTCGCACAAAACTGCCACTATTACCTGCAGGCGCGGTCCTTCTCCCCTCTGGTTCACAAGAATGGGAGATGATTTTTACGGTTTCGCACCTCTGGCCTGCCAGCGGGTCCAGGTACGCGTGACTAGCGTCCACACCAGGTACAAACGACGGTTGCGACACGGTGAGCAGGTGAGGTTGTAGAGGGGGTGGGTTGTCGTGGACGTCGAAAGAGCGAAAGAGATCCTTGACCAGCATCATGTCGGGCTTCTTCTTATCTCGCACGTCCTCCGACTTGCACCTCGCTTTTAGCAGTTTGGCCGTGCGGGGACTGATGGTGCTCGCAATATCAGGGCTGATGATGCCTGCCGAGCCCCCTTCCTTCCCCCTCCCCGCGCACTTTATAAAGTGCGCGGGGAGGGGGAAGGGCGGGGGCTCTGCGGGCATCATCTCCGCGAAGTTGATGTCCACCTGATGCTGGCTGTCGAAGCTCTTGTGTGCCCCTTTAGTGCGCACCAGCCTTGGTCTCTGTCGGGGACGCGCCTCGTCCGAATCGCAGCGGCGTCTGTAGCCGTCGTCACTGTCCCTGCTGCGCTGCTGCTTCACGCGCTGGTGATGCTGTCGATGTTGGTGATGCTGCTTGTGTTGTTGTTGTTGTTGGTGTTGAAGCTGTTGTTGCTGTCTCTCTATCTGCTGCTGTTGCTGCTGCTGGAGCCTGACCCTGGGTTGCAGCTGACTAGCCTTGATGAAGCGCGTGCCGGGCGGACGGCGTATGGATGACCTGTCTCGTATGGGCGCGTGCACACACATCGACACACTCTTTTTTCGGTCCTGCTCGTGTAGGTAAGCAGGGTTGTCCACGCCTGTGGCACTCCGGGACAGCGTCTGCGGCAGTGACCATGATATCCTGTGGTCCATGCTGCGCGACGGCCTCCCAAACCTCCTCGCTCTCCTGGCCTTGCCCACCTCGTGCTGGTCCAGAGGCACAGGGCGCGGGATGTGTCGCCGGAGATCCGGATCGCAGATGTTTGGCAGTGACGACGTTTTTAACCACGGTTCGTGCCCGCTGCTCCCGCTCTGCCCCAGCTGCTTCAGTTTGGGGTGGCGGGGTTTGAGGGCGAGGTGTCGGTGGCCCGGGTAGCGGTAGGGATAGTGGGAGAAGCGCCAGGTGGGTGCCAGGTCTGGTGACATGAGGAGGACGGGCGTGCTGATGCTGAGGGCCTTCAGTAGCGTCTCCTTGGTCCGCTCGCCCTGCTTCTGGGCCTCCGGCTCGAGTCTGCGCAGCGGCACCTCGATACCTGCACAAATAAGGAATATATGAACGTCTTCTTTTCACCGCTTGACTGCCAGTGGGCGCGGATTTCGCGTCTGAAACCATTGCGCACTGACCGACATTCGCGTGAAGAACAGAAATGAAATGGTGCCAAACCTGTGGGCACAAAGAACACAGGACTAACAAGAGACGTAAATCCTCATGAGCCCCCGCGACTGCGGGGGCTCTTGAGAATTTATGTCTCTTGCAGGTGGGTCGCGTTCGCCTTGCCCCGGCAGTTAAGGGGTTAACCCTATCACTACCAGTTGCAGCAGACTGCGTTTCTGAAAGCTTCGTTAATTCAACGCCCAAGAGCCCATGGAAGTTTTTGTAAGGAACATGGACACAGAGTGGTTCCAGCAAGAGGCATAGATCCTCATGAGCCCCCGCAACTGCGGGGGCTCATGAGGACCTATGCCTCTTGCATTTGAATCGTGTTTGCTTTTTCTCGGCAGTCAAAGTGGAGTAATTTTTTAAAGATAATTGCCGGGCCTCATGATGATTATATATATATATCTATATCTATATATATCTATCTATATATATATATATATATATATATATATATATATATATATATATATATATATATATATATATATATATATATATATATATATATATATATATATATATATATATATATATATATATATATATATATATATATAATATTACCGTTGGGGCACCACTGATGACTTAACAACCAGCTCCCTCCATTTCTTTCTGTTCTCTGCCATTCTCAGCGTATCGCCCATCTTCAGTCCTGTCCACTCTGAGATATTGTCCTCCCATCTTTTCCTCTGTCTTCCTCTCCTTCGTCCTCCTTGCACAGTGCCTTGCAGGATTGTTTTGGCAAGCCCTGCTGAACGCGTGACATGCCCATACCACTTCAGTTTGCGTTTTCTCACAATGGCTAGTAAGTCTTCATAGGGCCCGATGGCTTGCCTGATTCTGCTTCCCACTTCCTCGTTTGTGATGTGATCTCTGTATGAGATGCCAAGCAGCCTTCGAAAACATCTCATTTCAGTGGCTTATATCCTCCTTTCTAGGTCTGCTGTGAGGGTCCATGACTCGCAGGCATACAAGAACACTGAGATGACCAAGGAGCGCATCAGTCTGATCTTGGAGCAGAGTGTGATGTTTCTGTCCTTCCATATGGTCTTCAATCTTGTCAGTGCTGTTGTTGTCTGCGCAATCCTGGACAGTATTTCTGGTTTTGATCCCTCATCTGTCACAGTGGCTCCTAAGTTTTTGAATTTCTTAACTGTTTCCAGTTTTTGGCCTCCAACCATGATTTCAGTGCCAATGCCACTGGCGTTGTTGGTCATCAGTTTGGTCTTCTCTGCACTGATTTCCATCCCATATGCAATGGCTGTACTATCCAGCTTTTCCACCAGCTGAGCTAGCTCCTTCTCTGTTCCTGCAAGGCCATCAATGTCGTCCGCAAAGCGCAAGTTCGTGATTGTTCTGCCTCCAATACTGACAGTTCCTTCATGATCTTTCAGAGCGTCCGTCATGATTCTTTCCAGGAAGATGTTGAAAAGAGTAGGTGAGAGCAAGCAGCCTTGTCTGACTCCAACTGTAGTCCTAAACCAGTTTCCTATTTTGCCGTTGAAGCAGACTGCGCTAGTGGCCTTGTTGTAAAGGTTTGCTATGACTTTGATCAGGTTGGCATTGATTTTGTATAGCTTCATGGTGGACCAAAGGGCTGCATGCCACACCCTGTCAAACGCTTTCTTAAAATCCACAAAGACATGATAGAGGTCCTGCTGGTGCTGGAGGTATCTCTCACATAGAACTCTCAGGTTGAAGATCTGCTCAGTTGTGCTGCGCCCTGGTCTGAAGCCTGCCTGCTCCTCAGCTATGATTTCCTCTGCCTGTGGCTTCAGCCTGTTCAGTAGGATCTTTAACATGACTTTGCTTGGGTGGGATATAAGACTGATCGTGCGATAGTTGATTGATGTAAGTTACCTTTGGGGTGGCGGGGCTTTACTATATATATATATATATATATATATATATATATATATATATATATATATATATATATATATATATATATATATATATATATATATATACAGTGGCGGATCCAGGGGGGGGGGGGGCCCAGGGGGCCCTGGCCCGACCGTCAGCGCTGACAAAAAAAATGTTCTTGATGGTTATTTGTGGAAGTTGTGTTTTACTATTCGATGGTTCTTCTTTTCTTGTAAGGTGTATTTTACAATTATCTCACGGGATCGGTAGGTGAGCATTGGCACTCCTTACCTGCATCTGTCACAGTACTTCACGCAGACATAGAGTGCCATGTGCCCCGCACTCACAGAGGCTCATGTAAATCAGTGCCCCTTGCTGTGCGATACAATCCCCATTGCATCCTCAGACTAAGCATGAGGCAATAACCCGCTGACTGCTGGTCAACCTCAGCGGTGGAAAAGTGTCCGATCTTTGCTGAACTGGGGCCCAACTCAGTCCCTCAGCCAGACAAAGAGTTTCATCTGCCCCTTCAGTCACAGGGGCTTATGAAAAGTGTTACCTCTTTCTGTGCCATACGAATGGTATTGCATCCTCATACGTGGCACTCATCTAGGTTTAAGTCTACGCCTGTGTACACGCCAACTGTGATCAGAAAGCGAGAAATCAACTGCGCTGTGAGTGTCTCCCATGGGGTGAGCAGCCGACTGGCCCGGGTGTCCCTGGTAATTGCTAATTGCCTAATCCTGTCAATCAACACTCTCTGAGCACAGTGGGTCTCCAGCGTCACACAGCTTGCATGGCTTTGTCTTCCGTGGACATGTACAAGGGTCCATCAGAGTAGCGACACGCCCCTCTGGTGACATTGATGCGTGTCACCAGAGGGGCGTGTGAAATGTCTTGATTTTGATAAATCTTGAACTAACCCTTAAGTAATCGTCAGTCAGTGTAAGAAGTATACATCCTGAGTGATAATGACTATTTCTGTGATCCGATCCTGTGTTCCTCATATGGAGGAGGTTTGTGGGTGTATCGCAATTTTCACAATTTTTACAAATCGGCTGTGTTGTTCCTCAGACGGAGGAGTACACAAGGTGATTGCTCCTGCAGAAACTCCAGGTAGAACATTCTTTTCAATAAGAAAATCAGCACCATATAAGAATCTGAAGTGCCAGATTAATCTTGTTTTGTTAGGGAGGTGAGGTGGAGGCGGGGAGGAGGTCAAGTGCATGTAGATATGATCAACCCTTCCTTTTAAACTCTTTAAAAAGTGCCAAAAGCGGTGCTGTGTCCCGAGATGAAAGAAGAAACGTTTTAACAAATAAAAATCGTAACCTCTGCAAACTCTAAATATGTCTCAGAAAACCCCAACAAAACATAAACAAAACAAACAAACAAAAACACAAAAAAAAGAAAAAAAAAAAAAGAAGAAGAAGAAATAAACACGCTTAGAGAAAACGGTTACAACACGATAGTACAATTTTAAAGAAAATCCCCGCCAAAAAGCACCAAGAAAGAATAATTTCAACACAACTTATTTGTAATTGTTCTTTTTAAGCGCGTTTCTTTCTTTGTTATCAATTTATGCTCGCCTGATAGTCACTGTTTTGGTCTGGATTTCTTTTGTATGACACAGTTTGGAAAACGGGGGATAGCGGGTAGGGGGGCGGGGGAGGGGGGGGGAGGGGGGGGGTAGAAGGGGACGGGGGGGGGGGGGAGGGAGGGCTGTCGGCCCCCCTCCCCCCGTCGAGATACCCCTGGATCCGCCCCTGATATATGTCTCTTGACAATGTATCGTATTTAGTATTTCGGCAGTGAAGTGGTTAAGCTAGTTTGCATTTGCCTTAGCATTGTGTTCTAGTTTGTGCATCTAGACCTTACGGCTTTCGGTCGTAAGGTCGAAAACCACAGACTCACACTCAAACGATCTGCCTACACAACTGAAATGTGAACTTTTGTCGCATGTAATAGCCAGCATGTCCTTTTTGACTTGGAGTCAGCTAATAGATGAATCCATTTATTATTTGCAGCAAAATGCTTATTAGAAGACGTTAGTCATTATTATGCTCATCAATATATTTAACCCCTTCACTGCCAGTTGACGCAGATTGTGTTTCTAAAATATTTGTTAATCCAATAGCAGTCCCAGAAACATACATTCAAAGTGGTGTCAGCAAGAGGCAGATGAGCCCCCGCAACTATGGCTCTAGAACTTTGCCTCTTGCATTTCGATCGTGCTCACTTTTTCTCGGAAATCAAAGGGGTTAATTTTGTAAAGAAAATTACGATAGGGTGAAAATATAGACACTCTTCTGAAACTAAACTTTACTGTTTACACAGACAAGAGCAAATATGTGAGTCAGGATGCGCAAAGTCACAGACAAGCTCACATATAAAAATATTTTCAATAGGATATACAAATGCCAGACAAGTCGTAGCAAATATACTTTGTCAAACAAGGTGAAGGGTGTTTCCTCAAAGTTTGGCGAACGGTTACAGGCCAAGAAACGGACACAATACGCTTATCATAAACTGCTATGAGTGGGAATACAATATTTTATGAAATCTCTGTCTGTCTGTCTGTCTCTCTCTCTCTCTCTCGTGTGTGTGCTCAGTCGTGTTTGTTCGTTTGTGTGGGTGTATTTGTGTGCGGCGCGCGCGCATGCGTGCGTGCGTGTGTACATGTGTGTGAGATGAGTGTTATTATTTTTCCTGTATATAATGATGCTATTGGGTTTCGCATGTAAATATAGTTTTTTAGTTTCCTCTTTTTTATGCTGTAGATGTTAGCAATGGCAAGTTTGTAAAATGACGATTTGTTTCTGTCAAAACCTTTTTCCGTTGAAAAATAGTTTCATCATCATCGTCATTATCTCTCTCTTCTAAAAGAACATTTATTGAGATCAATTCAATTCAATTCGATTTAATTCAGTTCAATTCAATTCATTCAATTCAGTACAGTTCAACTCTGTCTGTCTGTCTGTCTCTATCTCCCGTGTCTGTCTGTCTCTTTCTCTTTTAAAAGAAAGTTTCTTCAGCTCAGTTCAACTTGATTAAGTTTTATTCAGTTCAATTCAGTTCGGTTCAGTTCAACCCTACTGTCTCTGTCTGTCTGTATCTCTGACTCTCTCTCTCTCTCTCTTTGTGATCAGTCTTTGGGCTGCATTTAACGCTGTACACTGCTCTAGGCGAGTGATAATATTCTGTTTGTACGTCTGTGCACGTGTTTGTGTGAGTGCAAGCTTATGTGAGTGCGTGTGAATCGTACATCTGCTTTATTTTGTGTGTGCTATACTTAGTCATTTGCTCACATTAATGCTTATTATAGCTATGACTTTATGCAGTGACGTACCTCACCTGCTGTCTCACTCGAGTGATTATTGTTGATCAGCTAAGTCGAGGGAGACAAACAGTTTGTGCGGGGGTAGAATGTGGGGACGTCGATAGAAAGTTTGTGTTAAAAATTTGATTTTTTGTTGTTGATTTTTTTAAAAATGTTTTCTTATTTTGCTGGTCTATTATGTACATTTTGATTTCCCACCTTTTGAACTTTGGGTGTTTCGATGTTCTTTGCATGCATTTTCTTTTCATTTACATAAGTGTGTGTGTGTGTGTGTGTGTGTGTATGCATGTGTGTGTATGCATGCGTGTGTGTGTGTGAGTGCATGTGTATGTGTGAGTGCGCGTGTGAGTATACATGTTTGTGTTTGTGCGTATGTGTGCATAGTCATATGTGTGTGGTATGCATGTACATAGTTTCATTTGTCGTTAGGCTTGATTCTGTATTTCTTTTCAATTTTCCTGTTTTGACATGCATGTATATTTTTAAATATTTGTTATGTGCGTTGTATGACTGTGAACTGTATTTTGTTTCTATGGAAATTGCATCTCACTGTTGCTCTGGGGGAGAGGGGGGGTGGTCGTGTGAGTGTGTATGCGTGTTGTGTAGTGCGTGTGTGCGTTGGTGTGTGTGTATGTGTGTTTGCGTGTGTTGCAGTATGTGCGTGTGTGTCTGTGTGTATGTGTGTGGTGTAGAATGTGTGTGTGTGTGTGTGTTCTAGAGAGTGTTTGTGCCTGTGAGCTTTTATTTACTTTTGTGTGAAACTGTTGATTTGTTTGTGATAGTGTTCAATGGTAGTTCTTAGCTTAATGGTAGTAACGGCAAGTTTGAAAATTGGTCCTGTTACCAGATACTTTTACCGTTATAAAATAAAGGTTCATTGTTCATTGTTCTCTCTCTCTCTCTCTCTCTCTCTCTCTCTCTCTCTCTCTCTCTCTCTCTCTCTCTCTCTCTCTCTCTCTCTCTCCTCTGAGTTGACGTGTGCATTCTGTTTTTTGACTTCCACGGAAATGTGAAAAAAATCGAACATGGAGACATTTATCCGATTTATTGGCCATCTTCCAGTGTACGGCTAATGGAGAATGTCTCTAACTTGAAATCCCCTGTCATAAATCAATCAGACTTCGCTTCAAGAACACGCACGATTTTATAAAGAAATCCTTCTCAAGAGAATTCACCATCCCCGCGGCATTTGCTGTGTCGAACGGAACACTTCCCAGAGCGCAAAAGACCAACGGGCCGATGTCGGCCACTGTTGGCCCGCGCACTGACGTGCGCGGGCCAACTGCGGCCGACTTCGGCCTGATGGTCTTTTGCGCTCTGTTCTCATGGCGTCCGTTTGGGAACGCTGACAGAAAATGTGACCAGCAGTAGGGATGGACGCGGTTGCATGACGGCTGTCTCAAAAGCCCGTGGACCAAACGTCGGCCCTATGGCCTGAGTTACCATTAAATGGCACGCGCGCGTGTCGACTGCGTTTTGCTCACTGGTTCTAGATCTACCACCGCAACTGTCAACTTGATTCCACGTGGCACGTGCACGTGCCGAGGACGTTTTGTCTACTGGCTCGAGATCCTTATCGGCTGCAGCTTTTTCCTGTGCCGTAGATCTTACAAGACAATCACAAGATGGGGGCCACTCTATAGACGTAGGAATGAAAAGAATACAGCGCTCAAAGGAATATGAATACATGTATACCCGTACGTGGTCTGGCCCGTGTGATTTTTGGAGCTTACGGCAACAGCTGCAAGGTCCAAAGTCACAGACTACTATACATAATAAAAAATAAAATCCGACAGATCTGGCATCGACCATCACTTGACAGGACATCAGAAAGATTTGCTCATCTTTTAATTAAAACGCGTTTCACCGTCAGTTGCCGCAGAAACTATGTCTTTGAAAGCCGGCAAGGGAGATTCAACACTGAATAATTCGATCAATCCAAGGAAGACTGATATAACTAGGGTCAGCAAGAGGCAAATAACCTCGTGAGCCCCCGCATTTGCGGGGGCTCATGAGGTTCTTTGCCTCTTGCCGTCGGGTGGAGATCGCATTAATGTTTTGTTTGTTTTCCCCGTCTGTTCAGCCGCGGTTCAGGAAAAGGTTCTTCAATACGCATAGAGCTTCGTAAGTCTCCCGTTGCTTGCAGATGCTCATACAGATATATGCCTCGTGCAGACTGGTTGGTTTTTTACAAGACAGCAATGACACGTCTTGCTGGGTAATTTGATTGATTTTTGCCACTTACTGCCATCAACGCATCGACCTCTCCTGCCTGAAGCCGAGTTTCTCAAAAGCTCGCAGTCTTATTACCGCAAAGTACATAAATAATCTACCGTGCACTGGAGCAAACAAACAAAAATGAAAAAGAAAACGTGTAAATTGAAAAAAAAAAAAACCACACACACAAAATCCCAACAACAACAACAAATAAAAACAAACAAACAAACAAACAAACAAACAAAAACGACGAGCACATCGCAGGTTACCAACTGAACTATTTAACCTAAAAAGATGATTGCCAAGCATGCAAAACAAAACCAAGCAATAACCAAGGCAGAAAAAAATGCTTTGAGAGGACATGCAAACAAAACAGTTTACTGTATATAATACAATAATACAATTTCATGTTTTCATTCTCTCTTTAACACCTTCACTGCCACATCTCTATAGTGTTTCTGAATTCGTTCTTGATTAAACCGGCCTTCTTCTTCTTCTTCCTCGATCGCTAATTCAACGCCAAAGAGTCCCATCCGTCCAAGGAACATATCCAAGTGGTGACAGTAAGAGGCATAAATCCTCATGAGCCCCCGCATTTTTTTCTCGGCAGTGAATTGGTTAGGGTGGCTCAGGACTCCAAAAAAGGAGCATAATGAAGACATGGGACTCAACCAGCGCATACACTTTAAGCTATTGAGCTTCGGCGTCTTAATGTTATATTCTGCACGTAATGTTGCACGTAGCCGTCGGATCTAGTTTGAAGGGGGTGGGAGTAGATAGGGAGGGGTGGGGGGGGGGAGGATGCCCTAAAATCGTGATTTGCGATTGGCGTTTTCAACTTTCGGTTTGCGTGATTCGTGATTGCATTTTTTTTTTATCCTCATGGTCCGTGAAAGAAAGGTCGTCGTGACACGAGAAAACCAAAATAAGACTTTCGTGATCCGTGAAACGACCTGGTTATTTCATGAAACGTTGTAGTCTGTTGTCAGACTGTAAATTTTAGTCATAAACCTCAACCACTCCCCCCCCCCCCCACATCCCAGCGCCCCCTCCACCCAGTCTGCCATTTATGCAATGACTCTGTGAAAGCTGATGTTAGACTTTTAGGCCAGTGAACGATGTTATGAAAGCGGTACCCTCCCACTTCCCATCGCAAAAAAGTGAATGCTTTTTGAATTCGTGGTCCGTCAATCGCGAAAATTACCGTTTAGAATCCGTGATGATACCACCCCCTCCCCACCTCCAAGCCCCCTCCTCTAGTTTCTTCTAGTTGTGACATCTGCGTGTTGTCACTATCAGGGCCACGTGCAAAGTACATTAACTTCTGCAAAAATAGATAAGTAACATGGCTAGAGCACTTATTCACTACACGCTAATTACCGCAAGATAGCAACCGACATCTGAGATCATAATTATCAGCTCGAAAACCGGTCACTCCGGTCAGCGAAAGAACTTGAGTCCCGATGTCGGCCGCAGTCGGCCCGCGCACGGACGTGCGCGGGCCGACTGCGGCCGACATCGGCCTGTTAGTATTTCGCTGACTGTGCTGAGAACAGATTCTCGGTTAGTTATAACTGAGGACATTTATTTGCAAAAATAGACGAATGTCTCTTGTCTCTCTTGGCTTGACTTCGCGAACGAAGATTTTATAGGAGTTGCCCACGACGTCTGCAGGCTTGTTCGTGGCTGCGGAGGCCAATCCGAGACAGGCAGGTTCGACCGCAGTGGCTGCAGGGGAAGGTATGGGCGCCAGGGTTCTGAGCTGCGGCATCCGTCTGTTTTTTCTCCTGAGCCGCTTGTCCTTAAGGCTAGCTCTGTGAGAGTCCTCAAAGGAGACAGCTGCCTTGTAAATGGTGGAGCGCCAGGTGTCACGGTCCGCAGCAAGCGAAGACCACTATTTGCAAAAATAGACGAATGTGGTTCTTGAGGAAATAACCGGGCTTTGGCCGCGGCAGTGGGAGGTAACTACCGTGGCGTGACGTGTAAGAGGCGATAATGGATGGGTGTAGTTATCGGCCTTGTCTACTCCACCAAGTGATCTTCGCGAGTTTGTGTGAGCATTATCAGTAATTAAGTGGTCAGAGAAACATTAAAAGTACGAGATGTAAATATATTTGTAATTTTTGAATACGATTGTTCAGTATAAATCGCCGAAGAATAAGACCTCGCGATGTGTAGGAGTAGCAGGTTTATTAGTGGTGTGAAAAATACTTTGCCGCTTTCATTTTGATAATGGACGAGGACGGAAGTCGTTAGCTATACTGTTTCGTCTGCGCTTTATCTGGGTCTAGCCCTTTTCCGGCCTACAGCGAGTTATTTTCACGGAGACTTTGTCAGTCAGACAAAAGGCAGAACCCAATCATAACAAATATTAACCCCTTCGCAGCCAGTCATCACGGATCTCGCGTCAGAAACCACTGCACACTGATCGACATTCGCGTAAAAAAAAAAAAATCAAACTAAACAGAACCAGAAATATGCATCAGGAACATAGGACCGACAAGAGGGGACTCATAAGGATTTATGTCTCTTGCAGCTAGTTAGCGTTTGCCTTGCTCCACCAGTTAAGGGGTTAATTGCAAACTTCGTCTAAAGTTGTGATGCTCGTTCATGTCAAGTTCATTCGTGTTATTTATTCTAGCTTCGCAAAAAGATCAGAGACTTCCTTCTGATTTTATATTTTAACTACACATACGCAGTAGACATCGTCTGACTGAACACTGTACAGGAAACCTCCGCGCGCGTGAAGGCAGACAGCAAGATGCAGAGATCCTCATGAGCCCCCGCAAGCAAGCTTGCGGGGGTTCACGAGGATCTAAGCATCTTGCAGATGTGTTTCGTTCGGCTGCAGATGAGGGGCGCAATAGGGTCTATGCGTCTTGCACGCAGATATATTCGCCTTAGGAATTTGCAACTTGAAGAAACTCTCATCGACTTGCCTTATCAATTTCTGATAATTCCTCATCCCATCCTTCTCACCTCGTCTAGACCTTAACCTAGATTCTGCATAATCCCAGAGAGGACCCCCTGCGGAGTAATGAGAGGGTGCTTACTTATTTACTTATCATCTAGCCGCCTGAACGAGTTCTGCTGATTGAATCTTGCTTGTGAGTGTCCATGTACAGTGGAGTTAGTTAGTTATTTGGGATTAACGCCGAGCAGGTAACCAAGGCCATCTCACGGCGGGAAGTCCGACGAAGAGGGTGGTCAGTCTTAAAACAGGATTTGTAAATAGATTAACTCATTCTACTCCTGACACACCACAGCAAGATATGGATGACCATGATAGTTCAAGGGTGATCGGCCAGAATAGCTTGGCGCCTATGGGCGCCAAGCTATTCTAGCATCACCCTTGAACTATCATGGTCGATCTGTGTCCTGCACTGGGGAGCTGGGTGGCTCGGTGGTAGAGCCTTCGACTCTCGACCGAGAGGTCCCGGGTTCGAATCCAACTGGGGTCAAAATTTGTTCAGACCCTATTTTGGTGCCCCGTCTTTGATGTCACCTTCAAAAAACGTTAAGCCCTAAACGTTTAACGTAATGTGTCCTGCACTGCAATGGCGTCTTCAGAGGACAACGGCAAAATTTGGGGATTTCGGCGTTAGGGTACAATGGTCTTATGGATTTCGGCCTTAGGGTTAAAAAATATTTTTGGCTAAAATGTTGCACAAGGGAAGAATTAAAGTACACATCTGCAGAATGTAACTCAATGCATACGGCTGGCGGCTCCAGACGCCGTGACTCGAGACAACTTCCTGTAGCACACTATAATTTATGGGCGGCGAGATCCGTCCAGCCAAAGTTCGCTTGCGGTGCACATGCTTTGCTATTTTTAGCGCTGAGTGTGCCGTTACAAGCCGTTACTTATGGCAAGCGCACCTGATCCAGAAATGAACTCTGAACATTATTACTTACTGACAGAGTACACAATACTGAAAAGTTACTTAGAAGGCAAAGCGTTAAGAAAGCCATGCGATACAGTGATGTCAGTGTAGCCCACATACGTCATAAAGATTAAAATCTTGGTGAATAAATGAGTCGACTTCATATACAGGAAGGACGGATGTAGGAGAAGTCAGATATAACAACATTTTATTTGAGGGCATATTTCATTGCAGATGACTTATATTTCATTGCAGATGACTTATATTTCATTGCAGATGACTTATATTTCATTGCAGATGACTTATATTTCATTGCACATGACTTATATTTCATTGCAGATGACTTCTCTAATAACAACTTCGGATATAACAACAAAAGTGTGGGTCCTTGTGCACTCTGCTATATCCAAAGTATACTATACATGCACAAATGGTTACCACTTTCGAGACGTGTCGCATCTTACTTCGCGGCTTCATGCCGCGAATCTGGTCGCAGTACCTCTCATTCTGCCCGCGACACACCACAACGAGATATGGCTCGACCATGATAGTTCAAGGGTGGTGGCAGAATAGCTTGGCGCCTATAGGCGCCAAGCTATTCTGCCACCACCCTTGAACTATCATGGTCGATCTGTCTCCTGAATTGTAACTCCAAAATGCGGGTATTTTGTACCTCGGGCACAATGAGTTAATAGAGCTTCTTTTTGTCGATGTTATATTAAGAGAAGCAAATTCTGTCGTAGATGTACTTGATGTAGAACCTGTGAGTACGGGAAATACACCCCCCCCCCTCCCACCACCACTACCCCCACCCCCTCCCCTCCCCTCCCAAAAAAATATAATAATAATAATAATAATAATAATAATAATAATAATAATAATAAAAATCCATTTGACAAAAAGAGTTATGTTTCCGACTGAGAGGCCTCTACGACAACAACTACCACAAATAATCAAATGCAGCAAGTATGTATGTACTGGTCTGTGATTTTGGACCGCACGCTATTTACAGCCGTAAGAACCAAAATCACAGACCAGCACACACATTTCCTATACACATAACGAAGACAGACATGATGCTCCGCCAACTCAGGGTCAGAGAATCGTCCTATAGGGAATGTCATATATTCTGTTTAGAATGCGATATATTTGAAAGAGACATAGATCATCACGCCACCACAAGTGCAAGGGCTTACGAAGATCTAAGTTCCCCCCCCCCCCTGTGTTCTTGATCTACATCAACAGTTCTTATCCGGAGGGGGGTAGCCAAACATCCATAAACTGATCAGACAAAAAGATCTATAGTGCCGGCGGCAGGGTCATATTTTCATAACAGGCTGTATATGCAAGGATTCCAATGTCTGGCCCGCTGATCATGGCCTTATTGACACGGCGAGAATCACTCATTCGCTGTCTGTGGGCCGAAGCTACAGAAACTGTACACACGTTCAGCGCACCATGGGCGTGTGCAAACATATACTGACAAGCAAAAGAAATGCGACATTTTGTAATCATCGGAAACACTGATTCCAAAAATGTTGCATTTCTTTTGCTCGTCAGTATACATTAAATACATTCTAACATAAACAATTTACTATGGGAGTGTACAAAATGCAGGGAAAGAAATGCGACATTTTTGGGATCATCGGAAACACTAAAGAATAAAAGTGTAATTTTGAGATGTACTACTCCTCGAGTGGGTCTATCCAGGAAGTACTCCTTCAAACGTTATGGGTTAACACACACCGGCGTGCTGCCCATGAGTTTGTGGGCTATCCCACCAGGCTCCCACTGAAAGCCCACGGTAGGCGCCATGTCCCAGTACAAAAAGGTGCTCGGGCCCACGACGGCCGCAGTGGGCCTACTGAGGCGGTCGTAGGCCCGAAAACGTTTTGCTATTTGGGGTGACTCCCGTTTGCAAAATTATTGGGCTCAGGCTGGGCGACCTCAACTGGTCCTTTGCAGGCTGGGTATGGAAAGCACAACCAAAAAAAAAAAAAAAAAAAAAAAGAAAAGATAAAAGAAAAAGAAAGACCTGGCACATTCGCTTACCTCTGAAGTAGGACTTCTTAAACTCGCCAAGGATCATCTCCATGAGGTCTTGTCTCTTCACCTTGCCGGCCGGCTTGGTAGGCATGATCACGGCGTAGCGGTCCACGATCTCGCAGTACAGCACGCACGAGACGATGATGGCGAAGAAGCCGCAGCCCATGAGGATCGGGCCCGTGTAGCTCAGGCTCTTGGTGGTGTAGTAGCGTGCGTCCCGGGGAACGGGGAGGACGGTGGTGGAGTTGCCGTCTTCAGTGAGGGTGGTGATCTTCTCCGGGATGTAGCCCATCACGCACATCCCCGCACCGCCTTCGAGTGAAAGAAAAGGACAACTGTTTCATTCTTCGAGTATTAACTCATTCTACCCCAGACACACCACAGCAAGATGAAGATCGACCATGATAGTTCAAGGGTGATGCCAGAATAGCTTGGCGCCTATGGGCGCCAAGCTATTCTGGCATCGCCTTTGAACTATCATGGTCGATCTGTGTCCTGCACTGCAAAGCAGTCTTTCTGAGGACAACGGCAAGATTTGGGGATTTCGGTGATGGGGTAGAATGAGTTAACGCCTTCGCTGCCGGTGATCACGAATTTTGCGTCTAAAAAACACTCTGCACGCTAACCGATATCCTCCGTGAAGAAACAGATGCAACTGGAAATAGGCATAAAGAACATAGGGCTGACAAGAGACGTAAATCCTCATGCGGCCACGCGACTGCAGGGACTCGTGAGGGTTTATGTCTCTTGCAGATGGGCAGCCTTCGCCTTGAGCTCGGCAGCTGAGGTATTAAGATAGCAGGCATGCAGATTGTATGACATTTGAGGAGAGGCGAGGAACTGATGGATTCAGGTCTGTGATTTTGGGCAAATAGACGTACGGATCACAATCACAGACCAGCACATCCGGACCGTACGCGTGTAAGCCTAAAGACGTAAGGGCCGAAATCACAGCCTCTGCTCTCTAGTCACTGGTCTGTCAGAGCGACCAGCCCCAGTACAGCGATCAGGATGGCGGGTGAGGCAATTTTGAAGTGTGTGCTGGTCTGTCATTTTGGACCTTACGGCTTTCAGCCGTAATGTCCAAAATCACAGACCAGCACACAGACATGGGATATTGGGATGAAGACATTGAGTGAGGTGCTGGGTGTAGCTTTTTCCTTCACTGACCTGCCAGGATGAGCAGCCCCAAGAAGACGATGAGGATGGTGGGTATGAGACAGGGCATGCGCAGTATCTCCTTCAGCCCCACCTTGCGCCTTGCGGCCTTCTTGCGCTTCTTGCTGATGCTGCCCCGATCGTGAGGCACGCCCGAGATGTGCACGCGCGCGTGGGGCACAAACATGATTGGTCCAGAGGTCGCGTGACGTCTCCAGCGCACTCCACTCACTCACAGACTTCCGTTGTCACGTTAATGTCCCAAGCTCACCAATCACAAGCAGCCAATCTCACGTGATGTCTACGGCGCACTAATCACAGACCGTCTTTCTTAAGAGACGTCACAAGGCGACCAATCACACGCTGCTAGTGTGACGTGTCGACCACAACACACCAATCACAAACTCCGAATGGCGAACGAAGAATGAGCTCTAAATTAGGTGAGATTCAAGTATCCAAGCGTTATCTCCAAAGCAGGGCCAACAGTCGTATAGGTAAATCCATGATGAGTGGTTAGAAGTCTTAGTCCTTGTCAAAGGCATGGTTGGTTGCAGATTTTAGCGTCGGCCACACAGGTTGCACACTCCGCGTGAACATCTTTCCCTGGCAGCTGTGACGTCTTGCGGGTACAGTAATCCAAAGCTTTCAGGTACAATCCCTGCATGCGGCCCATTTTTCCACAAACGTTTCCCTGAAATTACAAACGTATGTTATTAAAAAAGTGCTATAAAAAGTGTACACACACATGCACAAGCATGCACTCACACACACACACGCTCACGCGCACAGTTAAAGTTAAAAATGTTAAAATATGCATCGGTTAGGTTGTGTACCCTCGCGCTGGGACCATATGGCGTTGAGGCGCGTCCCCTAGGTGGTGGATAGGGGGTCCCTCGTGAGAGGGGTGCACCGAATGAAATAAGGTGCCGTGAACCAACATGGTCTAAGGGAAGGTGACCCCGACAGAAAACCCCTGTTCCTCCTAGTAAGGGGGTTGGGCGTGGGGGTAGCTTCCCCACCCTGCAAAAAAGGAAATAGCTACAAAAACGCCGACGAAAAGACTAACAGTAATTCCTTTCCTGGAGGAGGAAGGTCCTTTTATCAGAAGATGTATGACGTCCTGTGGTGAAAGCCGGAAGTCTTCGGAAGCCACAGGACCGAGCCGCCTCTCTCTATCCAGGGACACAACCATGGGCACATGGAACGTCAAGACCATGTACCAGAGCGGCAAGGCCGCCCAGATAGCAGCGGAAATGCAAAAGTACAACCTTTCCCTGCTAGGTATAAGTGAAGCCAGATGGACGCAGTCTGGCCAGAAAAGGCTGCTAAGTGGAGAGATGATTCTGTATTCAGGTCACGAAGAGGAGAATGCCCCCCGTACAGAAGGAGTAGCATTCATGCTGTCACCAGTGGCACAGAGAGCGCTGATGGGCTGGAAACCTCTTGGGCCAAGAATTATCACAGCAGCCTTTAGAACCACGAAAAAGCTCAAGCTGAACGTCATCCAGTGTTATGCGCCCACCAATGACAGTGACGAGGAAGAGAAACAAGAGTTCTACGACCGACGCCAGAGTGCCGTGGACAAATGTGCGGAGCGAGACATCACCATCGTCATGGGCGATTTTAATGCCAAAATAGGGGAGGACAACACCGGATAGGAAGAGGTGATGGGGAGACAGGGACTAGGCTCGGAGATGAGTGAGAACGGGGAGAGGTTTGTAGACTTTTGTGCTCTAAACCGACTTGTCATTGGAGGCAGCATCTTCCCACACAGAAGAATACACAAAGCAACTTGGGTCTCAACTGACCATACAACAGAGAACCAAATAGGCCATATCTGCATTAGCAAGAAATTTAGAAGATCCCTTCAAGATGTTCGAGTGAGGAGGGGAGCAGATGTCGCCTCAGACCACCATCTGCTTACCTTGAGAATGAAGCTCAAGTTAAAGAAAAGCCGCACAGAGACAACAAGAAGACAACGCTATAATGTAGGCCTCCTGAGAGAGACTGGAGTGAGAGAAGAGTTCAAACTGGTGCTGTCTAACCGGTTTCAAGCGCTACAGGAGCTAGTAAATGAAGAGGAGGCGGTCACTACAGAGCAGCAGTGGAAGGCAGTTAGAGAGGCGCTGAACTCAACCTGCAAAGACACTGTAGGGTTCAGGAAACACCATCACAAGGACTGGCTGCTTGAAGAAGATAGAAGTGAGGAAGCAGAAGAAAGCAGCTGTCAACACCAGTTGCACGAGAGCAGCCAAAGTAAGGGCACAGGCGGAATACTCGGAAGCCAACCGCGAGGTGAAGAGGAGTATCAGGGCAGACAAGAGGGCCTACACAGACAGCCTGGCAGCAGAGGCAAAACAGGCAGCAGGCAGCGGCAACATGAAACAGCTCTACGACATTACCAGAAGATTGTCGGGCAAGTATGGCCATACAGAAAGACCAGTAAAAGACAAAGAAGGCAAGCCTATTGCAGACAGAGCAGACCAACTCGACAGATGGGCCGAGTATTTTGAAGAGTTACTGAACAGACCTAGCCCACCCGACCCCCCAGACATCCAGCCGGCAGAGACCGACCTACCCATCAGCTGTGACAGACCCAGCCGAGAAGAGATCAGAAGAGCAGTGGCATTTTTGAAGAACGGCAAAGCAGCAGGGCCAGATGGCATCCCAGCGGAGTCTCTGAAAGCAGACCTAGAGACAACAGTGGAGATGCTGTACCCACTGTTGGAAAGATCTGGGAAGAGGAGGTGATGCCGGCTGACTGGAAGGAGGGGTACCTAATCAAGCTTCCCAAGAAAGGCGACCTCAGCAAGTGTTCCAACTACAGGGGAATCACCTTGCTGTCAGTACCAGGAAAGGTCTTCAACAGGATCATCCTAGAGAGAATGAAGAGCTCCGTTGACCCCCAGCTGAGAGACCAGCAAGCAGGATTCAGGAAGAACCGATCATGTACAGACCAGATTGCCACTCTCCGCATCATCGTGGAACAGTCTCTGGAGTGGAGCTCCCCGCTGTACGTCAACTTTGTGGATTATGAGAAAGCATTTGACAGCGTGGACCGAGAGACTCCACTCCTACGACACTACGGTGTACCCACAAAGCTCGTCCGCTTGATCAAGAGCAGCTATGATGGCATGACATGTCGCGTGATCCACGAAGGGCAGTTCACCAGGGAGCTCCAAGTCAGAACTGGTGTCAGGCAGGGGTGTCTGCTGTCTCCATTCCTCTTCCTACTGGCCATAGACTGGGTCATGAAGATGACCACAGAGCACAGACGAAGTGGAATACAGTGGACACTGTGGACACAGCTTGACGACCTCGATTTTGCAGACGACTTGGCATTACTGTCCCACACTCATCAACAAATGCAGGACAAGACCACAAGGCTTGCTGACATCTCGTCCCAAGTGGGCCTCACCATTCACAAACAGAAAACAAAGATAATGAGGCTGAACGCAACCAGGGAAGAACCAGTCTTGCTTGCTGGCACCCCGTTGGAGGAGGTGGAGTCCACCTATCTCGGGAGCATCATAGACAAAAAAGGCGGCACTGATGCAGATGTCAGAGCACGAATCGGTAAAGCCAGAGCAGCCTTTCTCCAGTTGAAAAAAGTGTGGAGTTCCAGAGAGCTGTCACAACACACCAAAGTCCGGATTTTCAACTCCAATGTAAAAGCAGTTCTCCTAAATGGAGCAGAGACTTGGAGATTGACAAAAACCACAGTCAACAGAGTACAGACCTTCATAAACAGTTGCCTTAGAAGAATTTTGAAAATCCACTGGCCAGAGAAGATCAGCAACGTCAGACTCTGGGAGAGAACAGAGCATATAACAGCAGAGAATGAAATTGGGCGAAGAAGATAGGGATGGATCGGTCACAGTCTGAGAAAGCCAGCTTCCAGTATCACTAGGCAGGCATTGTCATGGAACCCCCAGGGAAAGAGGAAAAGAGGTAGGCCGAGAAACTCCTGGCGTCGAGACCTCCAAGCAGACATCAAGAGACTGGGAACCACCTGGAGTAGAATCGAAGGAGAAGCACAGGACAGGAGTTGCTGGAGGTCTCTCGTCGACGGCCTATACCCGGGTAGGGGTGACAGGCGTAAGTAAGTAAGTAGGTTGTATACATCAACACTTCATAGACCGACGTAAACACTACCATGAACTATTTGATCATGACTGAGCCATCTCGCTCAGTTGGCCTTAACCCTTTGACTGCCAGTGGTTGCGGATTTCCCGTTGGTCTGAAACCATTGCACAGCGGCCGGCAATCGCGTGAAGAACACACAGTCATGCCATATGGAACCAAACGTGGGCTCAATAAACACAAGACTAACAAAATGAGGATTGCATCCCACAGTCTGCCGTATTGTTTTGAACTCACATGTGTTTTTTCTTTTAGGAACATTCCGAGCTGTTCATATTTTTAAGCTTATCCTTCTGATCCATTTCCCACGTCTCTAACCCAACCTCCGATCAACACACACGCCGGCGCACACAAAATAAAGAGACGGGCACACGGCGCTTCCCGCCATTAGTACGCTCTGTGACTGTGGGCTGGTGTAGGCGACAGGAATTCTGAAGACGAATAGCACGAGCAGCAAGATGACGTCACTATAAGCTTCTCGTCATGGCATGCTAGTCCCAGGACACCTTGTGACGAATTTGATGTTTCACGTCACTCATCCAAAAGTCACGC
Organism: Semisulcospira habei; assembly: GCA_036245525.1. NCBI lineage: Eukaryota > Metazoa > Mollusca > Gastropoda > Semisulcospiridae > Semisulcospira > Semisulcospira habei. Next base: position 151,763,764 of record BTPG01000005.1, on the reverse strand, counting down.
AGCCAATTCCAGGGCTGACTCTTTTCTTCGAGACAGCCTCTTTTAGGGCTGACTGTTTGATAGAGTATATAGTGGCTCCAAAACTTGCAAAACTTAATTAATTATTATTCAAAAGGTTGAACAGGCATAATGCTGGTTTACAAACTCATCAATATCTCCCTTTAATCTAGCTGTATGCAAAGTACCAAGTCAAAATAAAAAAAAAAAAAAAAAAAAAAAAAAAAAAAAAAAAAAAAATACGGACTCAAATGCGGATCAACCGGTTTTTGTGAAACGGCCATTTTCTTGTCAACGTGTAACCTGATTTAAAATTTTTTTTTAAAAATCTGCTTAGGGAGAATTCACGTAGGGAAAATATCTGTCCACAAATGCGGGCTCTACTCGCTGTCACACACACACACACACACACACACACACACACACACACACACACACACACACACACACACACACACATACACACACACACACATACACACACACACACACATACACACACACACACACACACACACATACACACACACACACACATACACACACACACACATATATATACACACACACACACACAAACACATACATACACAAACACACGCACACACACATAAACGCACACACACACACACACACACACACACACACACACACACACACACACGGCGTTTGGCGCCAAATGTACTTTCTTTAGCAAGGTTTGCGTAGCTAGACGTGACGTCATTTTTATCTTGTTACTTTTTTGCCAGAATTCGGGGCCCGCCCGCCCAGCACATCTTGTGCATTCTACGGAACGCGCTCCGACCAGCCCCATTTCAACGGCTACCGTATTTTCAATGCGTCAGACATCAAGAGACATAAATCCTCATGTGCCCCAGCAACTGCTGGGGCTCATGAGAATTTGTCTCTTGCGGATGAGTGGCTTTCGCCATGCGAGGGGTTAAAACGGAAAGATTATGCGTGGGCAGCGTGGAGAGCTCTGCCCTCGTGCCATTCACCATCGGCATCCTCTGGCCAGTGCAAATTTGCTTTTCAGATTTGTTTCCGAAGTATGGAAGGTCACACTGTTTGCTCTCGATCGGGGGTGGAAAAATACCCTCTTTCATGCCTGCCTCATTGTCTTTCTCGTACGAATTGCGCGAGATAGGTCTAGCATGTTATCTCCAGGACGGTGCCTCATTAGCTAGGCGCCTCAAGCGCCAAACTAATCTGGCACTAACCCTTAGCTGGGGTTGATGCTACGTCCGTCCGTCTCTCGCAACTTATAAATGCGAAGTGTCTGAATGAGATTTCACCACTCAGCTCTGACAACTGACGGTAGAAAGTGTCACCAATACACCTATGTGCTGAAGTCCTTCTGACCAGCTCTGCTATAATCGATAAACGCGCAAGGAAAAAAAAAAAAAAAAAATGAGGCGGGGGGTGGGAGAGGGGGGAGGTGGAGGATGGGGGACTTTTCAGGTGGACATGAACCTCCTAAATGGTGCAACCAACAGCCTATACAAAGTTCAGCTGGTACGGGAGACAGAGAACGCTTGCCACTGGTACGAGAAAACAACGGCTATCTGTTACAGTTTAGCTATAATATTGACCCGTGCAGTGCCAGTTTACACAGCCTGTGTTTCTGCAATCTTCAAGACCACAAAACCCTAGCCGTCCCAGAATCATGGATTCAAAGTGGTGTCAGCAAGAGGCATAGATCATCATGAGCCCCCGCGACTGCGTGGGCTCATGAAGATCTATGTCTCTTGCAGTTGGATGGTGTTACATTTCTCGACACGAACGGGTTAAATCAGAGTGTCTCTATGATATATTCATTAGCAGATAATAAATGTATGATATGTTCAAAGAGATTGAAGGATTTGTAGGACTGCCATTACCAGTCCCAGGTTGTCATTCATGCATATTGAAAGTTTGAAAGTAATCGTAATGCGTGCGCCGTTTTGTCATTCAGAATTTTAGCAGTAAGGTCCAGAGATACAGACTAGAACATTTATGCCCACGTCTGGCTACAAAAACCATTTTCTAAATTATTAACTCGATTCGCAGTATTTCGCTGGGAAAAAAATCGATACGGAAACACAACTACTCTTAATTTCACTTTTTTTGTGTTCGTGTTTCTCGTACTGAACAAATGGCACTGAAAAACGTCGATAATTCAGAGGACAGACAAGGTAATTTCATAGAACTCTCGCAAAGACCGTGTGTGTGTGTGTGTGTGTGTGTGTGTGTGTGTGTGTGTGTGTGTGTGTGTGTGTGTGTGTGTGTGTGTGTGTGCGTTTCTTTGCTTAAAATTGCACTCTTCTTCTCAGATGTCGTGTAATTTTGAAAGACGCCCACTTATTCAGAGGGGGAGAGAGAGAGAGAGAGAGAGAGAGAGAGAGAGAGAGAGAGAGAGAGAGAGAGAGAGAGAGAGAGAGAGAGAGAGAGAGAGAGAGAGAGAGAGAGAGAGAGAGAGAGAGAGAGAGATGATGATGATGATGATGATGATGATGAATCTATTTAATCAGGATAAAGCTATTAGGCAACTCAATGCCTGTCTTACAAGCAGTCCTGTAAACAAACAACATAACAGGAAAATAAACAGAGCATGCAAATAATAATAATAATAATAATAATAATAATAATAAGAGAGAGAGAGAGAGAGAGAGAGAGAGAGAGAGAGAGAGAGAGAGAGAGAGACTAACCCCTTAACTGCCGAAGCAAGGCCACTGCCATCCAGCTCCAAGAGACATAAACCTTCATAAGCCCCCGCTGTCGCGGGGGCTCATGAGGGTTTATGTCTCTTGAAAGTTCTGTGGGTTTTTCTTTAATTTTTTTTTACGCTGTTTTAGTCCCATTTTAATTGTGTTCTTCACGCGAATGTCACTGTAGTGTAGTGTGTGCTGCTTCTCTGATTTGAAGGAAAACAAAAACAACCAAAAATGTCACACGTCTAAAAATAATCAGAGATTTTCGGACCTTTGATATACAGGCCCGGGGGTAGTGTGGGGAATGGTGGCAGTGAGGGTGGGCGGGATGTGTGTGTGTGTGTGTGTGTGTGTGTGTGTGTGTGTGTGTGTGTGTGTGTGTGTGTGTGTGTGGGTGTGTGTGTGTGTGGGAGGGGGGGTGACACAACAGCGATTTGATAGTGAGTGTACCCTTATGTTTTGTCTGACTTTTGAACGTTACGCGAAGCTTAACCCCTTGAATGGCAGTGGTCGCATTTGTGTCTCAGAAATCTTTGTAAACTGAACGCTCACCCCCCCCCCCCCCCAAAAAAAAAAAAAAAAACAAAACAAAAAAACCCCAAAAAAACCAAAAAAACCAAAACCAAAACAAAAAACCCCAAAAAAACAACAACCAAAACTGTCAAAGAAACATGGAAACAATACGATGTGAACAAGAGGCATAGATCCTCACGAGCCCATGAGGATCTATGTCTCTCGCACGTGGATTTTGTTCGCGTTTTTTCTGCAATGAAGGGGTTAAGATAAACGCAATTTCAAACGAGTTGACGAAAGTCACTTTTGTCCCATCATTTGAAATTGGGTTTACCTTCAGGCTTCGTGTGATTTCCATACGTGTATACACATGAGCTAGACGAAAGCCAAAGTCAACTCAAACACGTGTCACTGTAGTGCCATTCTTTGCCTGTGTGACTGGTTGTGTGGCGGGTGTCATCAGCAGCCTCACTGACTGTCCGCCTCTGACATACAAGAGTGGGGCACCCTCACGGATTCACGGCGATTTATTTTGCGATTCGCTCATCATAAATAGCATTCACGTTTCACGACGGAAAGGGTCACTGGAGAGTCTCGCTGTTAGAACCTCTTTCACTGGCAGAAAACCTAAGAAAGGAGGGGGGGGGGGGCGGGGGGCAGGGGGCGCGGGGTTGGGGGGGGGGGGGGCGGGGCACTCCATTTGATGCTGACGCACAACATTCCTCAACTGGCCGGAAAATCAAACGCCAGGGGAGGGGGAACTGAAGTTGATGAGATTTCTATCTAGAATTCACATTCTGTCAACAGACTTTCACCTTTAACGAGATAACCAGGACGTCACGAAAATCTGTTTCGTTGCTTTTACGTTTAACGATGACCCCTTTTTTTAAACGGATCACGACGATAACGATGACCCCTTTTTTCACGGATCACGACGATAAAAAAATTCTATCACGAATCACGAGAACTAAAAAAAAAAAAAAACGCTAATCACGAATCACGATTTTAAGGCGCCCTCTTCGTACAACCAGAGAATGTGGAGGACCCTTGAAGAGAAACGTAGAAAATGACCTGCCAGAGGCGGCCTGGCGAGACAAACGTCACCAAACTTTAGTTACCAAAGTGCAAACAACGTCACAGATTTAAAAAAGAAAAAAAAAAAAGAAAAGAAGTCTGCAATAGATGCAAATGAACACGCCTCTGTCGTAAACATGCAAGTCTGAAATTAACTCCTTCACTGTCAGTGGACGCAGACGCATAAGAAGTGCAACGCATAGGATCCTTAGCCGTCAAATGAACATGGATACTTTAAAGTGTTTTATTTTCAGCAAGAGGTATAGATCCTCATGAGCCCCCGCAACTGCGGGGGCTCATGAGGATCTATACCTCTTGCAATTGGGTGGTGTTCAATTTTTCTCGAGAGTGAAGGGGTTCAACGCGTGATTCCTGTTGCCGGGGCATCGAATAAATAAATAAATAATAATAATAATAATAATAATAATAATAATAATAATAATAATAATAATAATAATAATAATAATAATAATTATTATTATTATTATTATTATTATTATTATTATTATTATTATTATTATATTATTATTATTAAGGGGTTCAACGCGTGATTCCTGTTGCCGGGGCGTCGAATCTATAAACTTCCCCATCGACATACAAAGATAGGATTTTGAAAGGTTGTTTCTCCACTGGCATACGCCTGTCAAACACGAGTCCCAAACGTTCAGTTGCGTTGAACCCCTTCAGCTGCCTAGGAAATTGGACACCACCCAACTGCAAGCGTCGTAGACCCTCATGAGGATCTACACCTCTTGCTGACACCACTTTTAATCCATATTCCTGGGTCGAACCGTGGTCCTTGGCCGCGAGGAATCAACAAAGATTTCAGAAACACAATATACGTCCGCAGGCATGGAAGGGGTTAAGGTCACTGCCGAGGGAATTGAACACCGCCCAACTGCAAGAGGTATAGATTCACATGAGCCCCCGCAGATGCGGGGGCTCATGAGAATCTATACCTCTTGCCCGAAGCCACATTGTATCCGGCTCTTGACGGCTGGGCCACTTTGTCTTAGAATTTGCAATGACTTCCAACACACAATCTGCGGCCAGTGACAGTGATGGGGTTCAGTAATCAACGCAGGAAGGCCAGGCACTGCTAGCATCTGTGTTGGTCGGTGAATTTGGACCTAGTCTGCCGGAATCCGTCAAGTCAGAAATGATAGACCGACCAGAACACCGCCTGCCACCACACACAGTCGCCGAGAGAATTATTTTTGTGTCTTTCTCAGCGTTTCTAGTACTTCAAAACCCTTTGGGTGTCGGTAGCGGTTTTAGTCGCGATGATTCCTGCAGGAATCATCGCTACTAAAACCGCTACCGACACCCAAAGGGTTAATCAAAACGACGTAGACCTCACCAGTTCTGTCCGACAAAGGTGCTAAGACTAATACGTCAGAGCTAGACACATCAGACGCCAAGTCCTCTCGGAATAGATTTCGGTGCGCCGTACCAACAAAAGGCAGACTACTTTCGAGCGTGGTAAGCGTGGGGAACGCGGTGGTGAGGGAGTTGGGGAGAGGAGCAGGGAGGGGGGAATGCCCTAAAATCGTGATTCGTGATTGGCGTTTTTTTTTTTTCGGTTCTCGTGATTCGTGATTGCATTTTTTGTCCATCCTCGTGATCGGCGAAAGAAGGGGCCGTCGTGAAAATTGAAAAGCAAAATAAAACTTTCGTGATCCGTGAAAACGCCCTGGTTATTTTGTGAAACGTGACAGTCTGTTGTTAGACTGTCAAAACGTAGCCATAAAGCTCATTCCTCCCTCCCCTCCCTCCCACCCCCATGTCGTTTGATTTTCCGCCAGTTGCGTAATGCTGCTGTGATGCTGTGCAAGCAGCTCACCCTCATACCCCTGCCACTTCAGTGTTCTCATAGGTATGTCGCTGAACATCCTGCAGTATATGTCCGTTTGAGGGAGACATAGATCTTCATCCGCTGATCCTTGACAGCAAGGGGCATAGATCCTCATAGGCCCCTGCCAAAGAAGGAGCTGATGAGGATCTATGCCTCGTGCCGTCATGGATTAGGGAAGTTAACCTGATTTACGGCTCTTTTAAAACAAAATTCATCAGACTTTTGAATGATTTAAAAAAAGAAGAAGAAGAGATCTTCGAGAGACCTAAATTCTGATAAACCCTTCTACACGCGAGGACTGATCAGGATTAATGTGTCAAGTTGGCAAGAATCAGTCTAATTTACACCTGTCTTTCTTTAACTCCTTTTGCCCGCGACACACCACAGCAAGATATGGCTCGGCTATGATAGTTCAAGGGTGGTGGCAGAATAGCTTGGCGCCTATAGGCGCCAAGCTATTCTGCCACCACCCTTGAACTATCATGGTCGATCTGACTCCTGAATTGTAAGGCAATCATCAGAGGATAACTCCAAAATGTGGGTATTTCGTACCTCGGGCACAATGAGCTAAACGAGCGAGCTCATCTTGCATCAGAATACTGAGAAGACCATCATTTATCTGCAGTAAACATAAATCGCCAAGAACTGAACACTAAACTCAGGAGGATCTATACCTGTTGGCGGTCATGGGAATTTTGACCTTTCGGCCTTGACGCCAGAAGCTGTAACCCGTTCAATGCCACAAGTGGACGCAGATTTTGGTTTTGAGTCTTTGTATCATTTTACGCCAACCGACCCAAAGAAAAGTGGACACTTAGTGATGTTAGCATGAGGCACGGATCCTCATGAGCCCTCACACCCTGTCTTTTGGAGTTGGATATTTTTACTGTCACTGAGTGACCCTCATAAAAACCTACATTTGCTGATGTTCTCCGCACACAAAAAGAAGTCCAGAATAGCGAGTGACGTTTTACGAGTGTCTGAGTTTTAAGCTGTAGGGCCGTACAACAACAACAAACAAACAAACAAAAAATAACCACACACACACAAACACACACACACACACAAAACCCAGAAACCGCTGCCCCCCGCCCCCCCCCCCCCCAACCTAAAAAAAAAAGAAAAAGAAAAAAAACGAAAAAAAAAAACCAACCAACCAAACAAACAAACAAACAAACAAACAAAAAACCTAAACAAAAACAACACATAAACCCAGACAAAAAACAAAACAAAACACCAACAACAACAACAAACAAATAAACTGCCAAATAAAAAATCTCACCATACCCCACAAAACAGAACAAACAAATAAAAAAATCCCACAAACCCCACAAAACAAAACTTCACAAACAAAATCCCACAAAACAAAACTCCACAAAACAAAACAGAACCCCACAAAACCCCACAAAACAAAATAAAACAAAACAAAACAAAGGTAACTTTTCTTTCTCCTCGGAAAATCCACTTCTTTTTTCTGCGACTGACTATCTTCATTTGCATACTTGCCCTTAGTAGGACAAAAAGCCAGTTGAAAAACAGTGTACCAGTACCTGTCCTCATCACTCCACTAAGGACTCCACGGAACTCCGTACGCCAATAAATTCATCACTCTCACAGGGTCACCATCGAGAAGTGGGGGTGGGGGAAGGAAGGGTCTCTGGAGGGGGAGGGGGAGGATGGAAGTGTGGAGAGGGGAGGGAAATGTGACCCTTTCACTACCACCCCCTCCCCACCCCCACCACCCCCCCCCCAATCCCCACCTCCCCTCAGCATGGCAAACGGACGGGTTGGGGTGGGGGTTAGATTTGGGGAAGGAGAGAGATTGGCGACAGTTTTAGCACTGGCCCAGGGGGTCAGTCGCATGACTGAGCTTCGTGCTATAGCGGAGCACCTTGCTTAGTGGCTGGCGCAGCACGAAGCTCACTCAGACAACCAGATAAGTCGGAGCTGCTTTGGGGTTGGCACAGGACCAAACTCACTGATGCAGCTGGCCCCAGCATCTCTTTCCTCTGCAAGAAGATACACCATCACTAGCCCTTGCGAAGTTGCTGGGGTCCGGCATTAGGATCTATGTATCTTGCTGCTCAGGGTAGAGGCGAGAGGGTGAGGGGTTTGGGGGGGGAGGGGGAAGGGGGGGGGGTCCGGATTTGAGGGGAGGGAGAGATGGGGACAGGCTTAGGGATCTAGTAGTTTGTCATTGATCGATCTCTTCGCCAGGAAAACCCCAAGCCGGTCCACCAAAGCCATAAACTTCCCGTCTGCAAGAGACATAGACCCTCAATAGCCCCTTGCATGTGGGGAAAGGGTTTATCAGGATCTATACGTCGTGCTGCCTGGTATAATTTAATCTAAATCCTTGTCGTGAAGTACGATAGTGGAGTTTCACTTTAAAGTCCAAGATTAGAACTGTAATCGGAGGCGCGGAGCCATCAACTCTAATTGTGTTAGTGGCGTGAGGTCGAACAGCCAAAGCTGGGAAACTTATACAGATTTACACATGAATATATATATTTTCAAACCACCCGTAAGGCCGAAGCCCGCCACCCTACAAGAGAAACTGTACGGGCCTGTGGAGGCGCTACAGAAGACCACAGATTTCATTTTGAGAGCCAAACTCCAAGTGTGACGGCGTTCGAGAAGAAGAAGAAACCACCCGTGAAATACAACATGAAGCATGAAAACTGACTATTAACTCATTCGCGACAAGCCGCATCCGGATGCGCGGCTTATGCCGCGCATCCGGATGCGGCTGGTCGCGAATGAGTTAAAAAGGCAGTAAGACTCCGTTCACCAAATGAAACCCCTTTGCTGCCAGTGATCAAGAATTTTGCGTTCGAAACAGCTGCACACTGACGGACATTCGCGTGAAGAACACAATGTAACGGGGACTAAACATGGGCATAAAGAACATAGGACTAACAAGAGACATAAATCCTCATGAGCCCCTGCAGTCGCGGGGGCACACGAGGGTTTATGCCTCTTGCAGATATGTAGAGTTCGCCTTGCCCAGGCAGGTAAGGGTTAAACCAACAAAAGCGTTTCTATAACGATCGGAAGACTACTGTCGTTTTTCTGTGCGACGTGCAGTTAAAAGACGCTGTTTGAAATCAGAAGTAGGCCAAAACTGCACGTGTTTCGGCCAAAACAGTGCAATAAAAGCTCAGACAAAGATGCGACACCGCATGTTTGTCCGGGCTTTTAATCCACTGTTTTCGTCGAAACACGCGAAATTTTGACCTACTTCCAATTTCCTAAAATGCAAACATCAGCCTTTGGAGTTTAGGTCCAGGGGTCAGTTGCATGAGTGAGCTTAGTCCTGCGCCAGCCACTAAGCAAGGGTGCTTCGCAAGATATATAGCGGAGCACCCTTGCTTAGTGGCTGGCGCAGGACTAAGCTCACTCATGCAACTGACGCCTGATTCGGGTTTAATAAATGTAAAAACCATGTATTCAGTAGTCAGAATCTCTAACTGCTTGATTTCACTTTCGTTTGTTTCGTGTGCTTCGTTTTGTGTTTGTTTCATTTTGTTCGTCTTCGTTTCGTTTCTTTTCATTTCATTTTGTCATGTTAACTTATTTTGCAAAGAACGGAAAAAGAAACACGTTTAGAAAAGACAGTTACAACACAAATTATTAATTAGTATAGAGTTGCCACTTTCCTTCTTCGCTGACATGATAAGTAGTGATTGAATTCTATACAGTTTGTTTGTATATTTCGAAATATTAATACATTGTGTTGTAACTGTCTTTTCTGAGCATGTTTCTTTCTCCGATGGGTTCTTCTCCTGCATTTTACACGCTTGGCAGTCACCTTTTTGGTCTGGATTTAAAAAATAAAAATTTATTTATTTTAATTAATTAATTAATTAATTTATTTATTTATTTTTATTTATATTTTTAATTTTTAATTTATTTATTTATTTATTTATTATTTTTATTTTTATTTTTAAAATTTATTTATTTATTTATTTATTTATTTATTTATTTATTTTATTTTATTTTTTTTTTTTTTGGGGGGGGGGGGGGGGGCGTGCCTCAGTGGATCTGACATCAAGCTTAACTGAAGATCAAAGAAATCGCACAGTGACCTGATCTTCCCATCCATCTGTATCGCAGCTGACGGACCTACCAGTAATTGAACAAGACGGAAGATAGATCGACTTCGGTAATAGGGGCAATCACGGGGTTAACTGTCTCCTTTTTCTAAGCCTCTAAATCCGTCTGCAAGAGGAATAGATTCTCATTAACGCCTGCATCTGCAGGGGCTCATGAGAATCATGCCTCTTGCTGGGAGGCAAAGTCGGGGGAAGATCATGAGGTTAACTATGTAGAGTTACTGTAACAACTCATTTTTTTCTTTAAGAGGCACAGATTCTCATAAGCCCCTGCGACAGCAGGGGCTTATGAGAATCTATGCCTCTTACTGCCTGTAGAGAATGTTTCTTATTCATGTGCATCTCTGTTTCGCAGACGGAGGTCAGCATGAAGGTTCGGGCCAGTACCTGTCTCAATAGCTTTTGTCGGACAACACACTCCGTCTTTATTAAGCCCTACTACCTGTCTCATTGCGTTAGCGGTCCTGTCTGGAGACCAAGTGCGCATGCGCCAGAAACTGCGTCATAGAAGAGCAACCAATCACATTCCACGGCACAAGTTTTTGTGAGAAATCGTACACATCTAGATCTGAATTCGCTTTAAATCGCGTATGAGATGAAATGTATGCGATGGAAATGCTTATGCCGCGGAATAGGAAAACAACGTGGTTCTCTGAGAAAAATTATAATGATCGTGTTCCCGAAATTGTTTGAAAAAAGCAGGAGAGTATGGGGAGGATGGAGGGGGCTCAAAAGTGAGTGCTTCAAACTAATTTCGCGAGTGATCACTGTGGTACCAAAGAACTACGAAATAATTGATGGTAAAAAATGTCTCGGAGAACGTTCATACAGGTCTCTTATTTTTAGCCGCGTTCTACTTTCTTAGTTTCCTTTTTTTTTCACCAAGACCACATACACTTGTCGCAGACACCGTCTAACCCTCCACCTGTAAGAGGCATAGACCCTCATGAGTCCCTGCGGTGCAGGGGCTCTGAGAATCTATGTCTCTTGCTTTCCGATATCACCTCAAGGCGTACCTAGAATTGAGGGTGCTAGCTGGCGAGTTTCAGAGGACTTTCAGAGAAATGTTGCCGACTTTTCTAATCCAGTCTCGTCTTGCTGGAAATGAATGAGCTTGCCGTCTTCTAAAGACGGAAATGACTGTCTACAGTTCGTGGACTCTCTGACAATGTTAGCAGGGCTGTGCGCGGCGTAGGAAACTTACGAGCATAGTATGATCGTTTGTGAGACTGATCACCTCTGTCGGTAATACGGACCGTTGCGTAAACTATCACCTCTATAACATGGGTAATCAATAGGGTATAGCACCGTTCACACAGGCGTGGGAGGCCAGTTGCGTAAACTGTCACCTTTATAACAAGATTAGTAGAAAATAGCACCCTAGAGGTGATGGCCTACGCAACGCTCTTCCCGTGCCGATGGTAGGGAACAACGCGGACTAATTTGACCCGTGTAAAACGCTATGATGACTCCCACGACAGGTCTGACCAGTCACTTTGGCGTGGCAAGTCTGTAAGGGAATATAAGGGCCTGGTTGAGATATTTGTTGTTGCACTTAAGCATGAGCTTAGCGTCATGGCTTTCCCTTCTTACATTTCTCTCTATGCTTGCAACGACAAAACGAGTCAGACTTGCGTATGCTAAAGTGACCCCGGGTCGATCTGATGCACATTAAATTGACCTAGCACTGATCTGCCATACGCTAAGTAAGCCTATGGACAATCTGGCGTACGTTAAAGTGACCTTGAGTCGATCTGGCGCACGTTAAGTGACCTAAGACCCATCTGACGTACACTAAAGCGAAATAGGACCGATCTGGGGTGCGCTAAAGCAAACTAGGACCAATCTGGTGTGCGCTAAAGTGAACTAGGACCGATATGGCGCACGTTAAAGTGACGTAAGACCGATCTGGAATGCCCTAAAGTAAACTAGGACCCATCTGGCATATTCAAAAGTAAACTAGGACCAATCTGGCGCACGTTAAAGTGACCCAAGGCCGATCTGGCGTATGCTAAAGCGCATTAGGGTCAATCTGACGTAGATAAAGTGACCTAGAATCGATCTGGCATATGCTTAAATGATTAAGGGTCGATCTGGCGTTTGCTAAAGTCACCGATTATAATTGTGATTTTATTATAAAAGCACGACGAGTTATGAGGGGAGCTGTTACAATGTTTTTGACCTCATTAAAGTATATTTATCTGTAAGCGACCCTCTCCCCTTTCCATGAATAAGTACACCCAAAATGCACCTGCTGCACCGTCGGCCATCCTACCTCGTTCAAAAACCTTCCTACGTTACTGTTTGATATTGATCGGGACAAAGTGTTAGTCTGTCCTCCTTTCTGCCCTCTATCCTCCGTTCTGCTCTCTGATAATGATAGTTTTACTTTGAGTGACTTGTGTTTTCCTGAAGACTTTGCAGACACGCAGTACCTACAGGCTTACTGAAAGTCACAAATATTGATGCGAAGCACCATCCGTTTTCCTGTTTGCGAAATAGGTCATTACCTTGTGAGCAAAGTTTCCGAGGCCGACTTCGGTTGCAACTGCAGCGGAGCATCTTGCATAATGGCTGGCGCAGGGCTAAGCTTACTCATGCAACTGACCCTGGCGACTCACGACTGTACGCGGGCCCAATTCAGCCGGCTTCGACCCGATAGCTTACTGCGTACTGTGTGGGTAGAAGGTCTTGTCAACGACCCGGCCCGGAACAGTTCTTTCTGTGCAGAGCTGTAATTATGGACCATTGTGCTCTATGCCCTAAAGTCCATTATCCCAGACCAGCAGAGGTCGAGTCCATAGTCATAAGGTTATAAATTACAGACCAGACATCAAAAGTTGTCACTGGTCATCGTTTGACTGACAGGACAAAGTAATAACAAGTTCTAAGGCCTCATATGAGCATGAAACGCTACTTACTCAAAATCACTTGCGTATCGATCCTTTCAAGAGAAACATAAATGTGTGCCGGTCTCTGGTTTTGGACCTTACGAATCCAAAACTATAGACTAGCTCAAAGATGTTTTTCGCACATACGAGATTGTTTTGCTCTCGCACCCATCTGACACTCGTCACTCACAGATGTTTTATACTCGTAGCCATTTTACACTTGTCACTCACAGATTTATACACACGTAGCCATTTTACACTTGTCACTCACAGATTTATACACACGTAGCCATTTTACATTTGTCACTCACAGATTTTTTACTCACACGTAGCCATTTTACACTCGTCATTCATAGATGTTTGTTTACTCGCAGCCATGTAATGGTTGCTCGTACGCGGGCCTCCTTCGCGAACGATATGTATACTGTATATATATATATATATATATATATATATATATATATATATATATATATATATATATATATATATATATATATATATATATATATATATATATATATATATATATATATATATACAGTATACATTTAATAAACAATGGTTGTCTCTTACGATTCGCTGCGCTCATCAGCGCAGCGAATCGAGGGAGACAGCCAGTGTGACATTATTTAAGGCCAGCTGAAGCTGAGGCAGTGGGCGCAGATTGTGTTTTGGGAAATCAATGTAAATTCAACGTAAAAAATCCCCAACTGTCAAAGGAACATGGATAAAAAGTGGTTTCAGGAAGAGGCATAGATCCTCATGAGACCCCGCAACTGCGGAGGCTCATGAATATATATCTCTTGGAGTTGGATCGTGTTCACCTTTTCTCGGCATTGAACGAGTTAATTGCAAGCGCTTTTGTGTTTGCATGGAGCTCCTGCGAACTGGACGTACTGTGTTCGCTGTTCCAATGAATAAGTTATGACATGCACTGAATTATCCGATAAAATGATTAAGATCACGTGACGGCGGCCATTATGACGTCAGAAGTCCACTCATACCACATTCAGCTATGTAACTTCGTGTTGAAATGAGCCATGAAGCAAACACATACGCGCTCAATCAAAAGATGAAAATGTCTGAAGCATGAGGAACAGCAATGTGGATAAAGCTAGCAGCAAAGACATGAAGCACAAATTCTCATGAGCGCCCTTGCTGCAGAGGCTCATGAGAATCTATGCCTCAAGCAGACCGGAACATGAAGACAACACAAGGTCATAGATATACAAGTTAGGAAGGATTTTCCTTCGCATTAACTCATTCTACCCCAGACACACCACAGCAAGATAAGGATCGACCATGATAGTTCAAGGGTGATGCCAGAATAGCTTGGCGCCTATGGGCGCCAAGCTATTCTGGCATCACCCTTGAACTATCATGGTCGATCTGTGTCCTGCACTGCTAATGCAGTCTTCAGAGGACAACGGCAAAATTTGGGGATTTCGGTCTTGGGGTAGAATGAGTTAACTCAGGTATGGATCCTCGAGTCATGAGCCCCCGCCGTGTGCAGTCAGCTGGCCGCAAAAGCACACGATCAACTACGCATATATGGAGCCAGTAAGCAAAGGTCACCGACCGCAGTGGGCCCGTGCACGGCCGACGTCGGCCGGAGGACCTTTGACTCACCGTGGAATAACTGAGGAAATCATAAAAGCTGCGGGAGCAGACAACTGTGAAAAGATTCTGATCTCCCCCTGAATTCGCTCTCCCCATAAAAAACGCGAAAGTTCATTCGGAACTGATTGTCGTCTGCGAAAAGTCATGTTCCCGACGTCTCATCCATTTTTTCAGACCCTAATCGACGCTGTTAGTTATTTTCCCAAGTACTATGTGCGTCATCGACTGTACGTCAGATGCAATCAGGAATAAGGTAGTTGTGGTGATTGGATCTAAGGGGGAGGGGGGCGGGGTTGGCCCCGTTTGGGGGTGAAGAAAAGAAGGAGGGGAGGGGATGGGTGGGTAAGTGAGAGAGAGAGAGAGAGAGAGAGAGAGAGAGAGAGAGAGAGAGAGAGAGAGAGAGAGAGAGAGAGAGAGAGAGAGAGAGAGAGAGATGATGATGATGATGATGATGATGATGGTGGTGATGATGAATTTAGCACTACACATATATTTGCTATCCCTTTTGTAAACGTGTTGTATAGGTTTCACAGATCAAATTAATTGCAGAAAGACATCTATGGATATGTCTCTGTCGAATCTGTCCTCACTGCGTGGCCTCAGACTGTTTCTGTGTGTGTGTGCGCGCGCGGGCGTGTGTATGTGCGTGTGTGTTGTGTGCATGCAGGTACGGATCAGGTAATCCCTTCACTGCCGAGAACAAAAACCACAACCCAGCCGCAAGAGGCACAGATCCTCATGAGGCCCTGCAGTTGCGGAGCCTCTCGAGGATTTATGCCGGGCTGCCGACACCACTTTACCTCCAGGTTACATGGACGGCTAGCGTCTTTTTGGTGTTGAATGCACAAACATTTTTTAAACACAACCTGCGTCCACTGGCGGTGGAGGGGGTTAATCTCAAGAGAGGTTTCGCCTGTGAGTGTACCCAAGAGCGAATAGAGGCAAAAATATGTGTAGGTCGTTTGCATAGGGGCCCGATGATAGTAGCTTTGACTAAATGCAAATCCGCTGCGCCACCGCGGACGCCCCACCGCCTACTAAGCTCACGTCAGAATACAAGGGAGGAAACGACAGGCACACAAATCGACGAAGCACTGTGATTCCAAAACAGTTTTGAACCCTCAAAGCAACCATCCGCCTGAAACCTCGAACAGACTCGGTACATATTTTGCCACAAATCTATACCAACTTTGTCCTCCGATCAAAACTGATAGTTTAGTATCATGGCTTTTTGCACAGTCAAGCACCATTCATAGCCCCCCACCCGGGTCTGCCCTGGGGGACTTGGGTGGGGTTAACTACTTTTTAGTTCCCAGGGTCACCCTGGTCAGCCCCACAGGGTGGGGTTTTCCCTCTATTCTGGGGCATGTGTTTCTGTCTACCCTTGGTCCATTCACCTGTATTTGCCTTTTAAAAACTCTCCCTACTGTCTGCGCCGCCTGTAGCTCTTGATATTGGATGTGTGTTGCTAAATGGTCTTAGCTTTATTTAGGCCCCATGTCTTAGGTTTATTTAACGTATTGGCGACATACATTCAATGTTCTGTTTAGTTTTTTTTCGGAAGCAGTGCAGGCACGTCCTGAGAAAGTCTTGTTGCTGTCGGGATGTTAAGCAATGTACAATCAAAAAGGCAACCATTCATAGCAGACGTCGAGTTGTAGGTTTTAGATGTGGCCGGAAATAGGCTCCATGCTCATTTTTCATTGGTTTATGTAAATTAGCTTATCCAATGAAATTAAAACAAGAGTGCGTCTCAACTTACTGTCGACTGACATGAACTTGTGACCTGCAGGCAGCAGTCGCTTTAGGTACGTATTCCCCCAGCCCAAAAAGGTCTACTTTAATGGAGTCTGGTTTAAACACTGCTCAGTTGTCAATATCTTTTCGAATAATTCGCTCCGACTTTAGAGTAAACACGGCAGAAAACAATGGATGCACTGCAGTGCATAGAGGCCTCTTTCACGGCACACTACTAAAGGGTTTAACGTTCAACTCTAGATGTTCAGAAAGAGGTCCGAGATACTTCCGGCCACAGCTAGAATTTCGCGCGTGCGGTCCGTTTCCACCCTTGTATTCTTACTTGAGCATAGTAGGCGGTGGCGCGCACGCGCTGGCGCAGCGGATTTGTATTAGTCAAAGCTACTATCATCGGGACCTATGGTCGTTGAACATCGGAGCGCGCAGCGGTTTTTTTTTTGCATATATCATCTCAAAGAACCACTTTTCTCTACCAGTCTTACAACAAATATCATTTAGTGCCAGCTGACCTGATACGATTTACTTCAAGAAACTCGGACAATGTGTCAAGTTCGCTGTATAGTCGTAAAATTTCGGGTTTAAAATGGCCGATTTTACATCCTTATATGTGCCCCAGATAGATTTAGCCCAGTATTTAAAAAAATCCATTTTTACGAGAATAACTAAGTTGACCAAGTTTTCAAACCTGAAACAGCATAGGCATGCATTAATAAGTCTGCACGTTTCACCTCGACATTGAGATCTGGCCGTTTCCCGACGGTGCTCTAATAAGGTATTGGAAATGGCTTGTTCTTGTCTTTTCACCAAATGTTTACCGATTGTACAGCAAATTCAACAAAGCACACGAGCTAAGTAAAAATAGTTCACCGTTAGGTCAATAAGCAATGAGTGATATTTTGTTCTTTAAATGGTAAGAGTGTGTCTTTGCGGGGATATTTGGAAAGAAACGTTGTGCGCTCTGATAGCAAACGGCCTATAAAAACATCTTCTGCTGATTTACAATGGACAGCTGGCTACCCGCGAGGGAATAGTACACTATATGTGCGATGTACCAAAAGCGGTGACCTAGGTGTGTCAGGATAGGTGCGTACTGCGTAGCCCATTTCAGTCGCCATGAAGTACTGGAAAATGTTGTCAATGAACCACGTTAGCTCAAGGAAGGTGCCAAATAGCTAGGCGCCAAGCTATATTTCTGCATTACCTTTGAACTATCATGGTCAATTTGCCTCTTAACCCCTTCGTTGTTGTAAGTGGGCGAAGATTGCGTTTCTGAAATCTTTGTAAATTGAACGTGAAAGATCTCTAAGGGACCAAGGAACATGGATATTAAGTCGTGTCAGCAAGAGGCATAGATGCTCTATGAGCCCCCGCAATTGCGGGGGCTCATAGAGATCTATGTCTCTTGCAGTTGGATTGTGTTTTTTTTTCTAGGCAGATAAGGGGTTAACCTGCCATTACTCTTCAGAGGACATCCAATATTAAGAATTTGTACTATATGCTTGAATATATTAAGTTTGAAACAAAAGGACACAAGAAACGTACAAACATACAAATAAAATAATGAACAGATGAAATTTAAATTAAAAAAAAAGACGAACAGACGAAATTGTAAAAAGGCAACAACAAAAAACAACTAGGCCTAACGAAAAAAAATCCAAATAAACATGTTTGCTGCTAACCGTACATTAACAAGGAGCTGTTAGCACTATTTGCTGTATGGCTGGATAGAGCATCATCCCGGAAGTGACAAGATAGGTATGAGAGTTATTTCAAGGAATCGGTACAGATATAGATACATATATACGTAACACAGTCATCTCATTTCCGTACGTCAGGTCTATGGGTTTTGGACCAGGCTAGACAACACATCAAGGAGTAATTAAATACGTGATACTGGCTGGAGAGAGAGAGAGCGGAGAGAGAGAGAGAGAGAGAGAGAGAGAGAGAGAGAGAGAGACAATGACAATGACAATGACAATGATTCTTTATTTTACAACGGTGAAAGTTTTGGTGAAACCATTTTTCGAACTTGCCGTTGCTAATCTACTTTACATATAATGCACAAATCACAAAATACTATCATTAAATTGGGAAAAACTAAATATATAACTAACAAAAAATTGAAATATAAAGTTTTAAAAAAGAAGAAGAAATCATTGAAAAAGTAGAAATAAACATAGAAAATCCCACACATACACACAATTGTAAAGGTATAAATCTCCATACATACATTCATAAACACAAGCACGAGCACAAAACACACACACACACACACAAACACACACACACACACGCGCGCGCGCGCACGCACTCGCGCACGCACACACACACACACACACACACACACACACACACACACACACACACACACACACACACACACACAATACGTGCAGCATTAGCATCTTGTATTAAGTAAAAATATAACTGAATTGAAGAGTTAGAAAGGGGAAAGTCGTACACTGCAAGTGCAGATTGCTGTGAAAATCTTACGATGCTGAGGTGAGGTACTTGAAGAGAGCAGTTTTAAAAGACGAAAGCGTTGTTGATGTTGTAACATGTTTGGGCAATGTGTTCCACATGCTAGCACCTGAAAACGCTAAACTTGTCTTATAGAGATCGATTCTAGGTCGTGGCACAGTAATGGACTGCCTTGATCTGGAGTATGTTGATGCCGTGAGGGAAAACATTTTTTTAATATACTCGGGGAGTCTGTTATTCAATACTTTGAATATCGTTATTCCCTTATTGTATAATAAATGTTTTTTCAAGGGGAGAAATTCTAAGGTTTTCAGTTTATTATCCGTTGTTGAGTTAGGGTCTGAAAGGATAAGCTTCGCGGCTCTACGATGAAGAGAGTTCAGTCTCTTTAACTGGACCTCGCTTGGGCCATCCCACACCGTAGAAGCATAATCTATATGTGACCTGATGTGGGCGTTGAAGAACAGTTTTCGTGTTTCTACATTAGCTATATGTTTTAACTTGGACAAAATAAACAGTTTCTTTGATATTGTCTTACATATATTACTAAGATGGCGTTGCCATTTAAACTGGTTATCTACAGTAACGCCGAGAAGACGATGTTCCGTTACCTGGCTGATAGATTTGCCTTGAAGGGACAAGCTGAGTGAGAGAGTGCCGAGCTGGTGCTTTTGGCGGGTACTTACAACCATACATTCAGTCTTTGCAGGGTTTAAGATCATGGAATTGTTACTGCACCAGCTGTTAATGTCCTGTAATGTGTTTTGTAGGCGCGTGTCAATTAGAGAGAGAGAGAGAGAGAGAGAGAGAGAATCAATGAAACTTTATTTTACAACGGTTTAGGCATTGACATCGTCATCGACACAGCCATTTTACAAACCTGCCGTTGCTAACAACTACAAGACTAACTACAAATATACATACATATAAGTAAACATAATACTTGCAAAGCGATGACAACACTATTCAGATAAGATAGAGATAAGATAAGATGGTTTATTGCCATATGTTTCCATGTACAAAACAATAAAAACATTGGAATTTGTCTTGATGTCAGTTACTAAGACTAAACACACACACACACACACACACACACACACACACACACACACACACACACACACACACACACACACACACAGAGAGAGAGAGAGAGAGAGAGAGAGAGAGAGAGAGAGAGAGAGAGAGAGAGAGAGAGAGAGAGAGAGAGAGAGAGAGAGAGAGAGAGAGAGAGAGAGAGAGAGAGAGAGATCTGAAACAGTTAAAAACTGACTGTACACAATCATTCTCACTCGCCACTCGCGCTCTCTCCAATTAGTCCGGTTGATCAGAGAGAGCGTGAACAGCAAGAGGGAAAAAACTGTTGCGGAATCTGCTGGTCCTGGTACTGATGGACCTGTACCTGCGCCCTGATGGTAAAATTTGAAAAAGCTCATTGCCGGGGTGGGTGGAATCACTGGAGATAAGACGTGCTCTACGTAAGAGACGCTGCTGGTACAGTGAGTCCAGGCTAGGAAGATCTCTGCCTATGATTTTTGAAGCGGTCTTGACCACCCTACTCAGTCTGATTTTCTCTTTGGCCGTGATGGAACCATACCAAACCGTGATCGAAAAG
The DNA here is from genome assembly GCA_036245525.1 of Semisulcospira habei. Taxonomy (NCBI): domain Eukaryota; kingdom Metazoa; phylum Mollusca; class Gastropoda; family Semisulcospiridae; genus Semisulcospira; species Semisulcospira habei. Next base: position 151,743,152 of record BTPG01000005.1, on the reverse strand, counting down.
GTGAGCACGCTCTCAATCACAGCTCGGTAGAATTGCATCAACATGTGGGCACCGAGACCGAAACTTTTCAGACGTCGCAGGAAGAACAAGCGCTGCTGTGCTTTTTGGACGATAAGGCGAGTGTTTTCCTCCCACTTCAGGTCACATGACAGGGTAGTGCCAAGAAACTTAAAGTTCTGGACTGTTTCAATGATTTCACTATTGATCACAAGAGGGGGAGGGGGAGGGGACTGTTTCTTTCTAAAGTCCACAATCATTTCTTTTGTTTTGCCAGAGTTCAGTTCAAGGTTGTTGTTATTACACCAACTAATTAGAGTCTCAACCTGACTACGGTAAGCGGATTCGTCTGAGTTTGTAATGCACCCTTCCACTGTGGTGTCATCTGCAAATTTCAGAACTTTAGTACTGGCATGGCATGAAGCACAGTCATAAGTAAACAGGGAGTAGAGCATAGGGGAGAGCACGCACCCCTGAGGCGTGCCCGTGGATAAAGTGAGGGTGGATGACACATTTCCACCAATTTTAACGACCTGTGGTCTCATCAACAGGAAATCGAGGGTCCTGAGGCACAATGTCTCTGGAACTCCGATTTGCTGGATCTTCTGGTACAATTTAGATGGAATAATGGTGTTAAAAGCAGAACTGTAATCAACAAATAAAATTCTGGCATAGGTGTTTGGGATTTCAAGGTGTTGTAAAACATAAAACAAACCAAGTGACACCGCATCCTCCACGGAACGTTTTTCGCGATACGCGAATTGAAAACAATCCAGCAGAGGGTCGGTAAATGTTCTCAGAAACCGGAGGACGAGGCGCTCAAGCGTCTTCATGACAACTGAGGTCAGAGCGACCGGTCTGTAGTCATTTAGGGAGGACACTTTGGATTTTTTCGGAACAGGAATGATGGTGGACCTTTTGAAACACTGAGGAACAGTGCACTGAGAGAGAGACATGTTGAAAATGTCAGTAAAGACGCCCGAGAGCTGGTCCGCACAGTTTCTGAGTAAGCGTGGAGAAATGTTATCTGGACCGGCAGCTTTCCTTCTGTCTAGACGCTGAAACATGCACCTGACATCGGCGTCTAGAATAATGAAAGGTGGGTTCTCAGTATGACTCCTCTCCACAGAAGGAGGTGGGGTCATATTCTTTTTGTCAAAACGACTATAAAAGTCATTCAGAGTGTCTGGAAGGGACGCATCAGTAACATCAGCAGTCTTGGAAGCTGGTTTATAGTTTGTAATGTCTTTGAGGCCTTGCCAAATATCTCTAGGGTTACTAGCTGCGATTTTCTGTTCTAGTCTGTATCTGAAGTTGCGCTTGGCAGTCTTAATTGCTTTTAGTACTGCATACCTGGCTTGTTTGTACCTTTCTCTGTCATTGTCTTTGTATGCGTCATGTTTTTCGTGGAGTTTGTGTTTAATGTCTACTGTAAACCATGGCTTGTCATTAGGAAAACTCTTGCAGGTCTTGGTGGGAATACAGAGGCTCTCACAGAAGGCAATGTAGTCAGTGACAGCCTCTGTGTACTCGTGAATGTCTGATGTTACCTCCTTAAACACATCCCAGTCAGTGCACTCTAGACAGCCACGGAGTGTTTCAGCTGCCTCAGGTGACCATTGTTTGATTGATTTTACTTTTGCTTTTGCACTTTTGACAGACATACTCATAGACTCACAGACACCCCCCACCCCACCCACCCCCCTTCACACATAGACAGAGCTAAGTAGTCCAAATGATAATTGAAAAGGATAACAGACTTAATTGGGAATAAATTGGACCCAGCATAAAAAGAAACATATAATACAAGTGGTTGAGTCATCCCTACGAGTGATCCACAAAATATTTGAAGAGACCCTTTTTAAAACAGGCTAGCGAGGAGGCGGATTTTACATGGTCTGGAAGGGCATTCCAGATAAGTGCCCCTGAGAAGGATAAGCTAGTTTTATATAGATCGATCCTTGGTTTTGGGACTATGAAAAGCTTTCTGATGTTTCCAAGCTTGGACTCAGACTTACGGAACAAAGTGGAGATGTACTCAGGTGTTTTGCGTTTCCACACTTTGAACATAAAGATTGCTTTGTTATATTTAAAATGATCTTGAAGTGGCAGGAGACCTGCTTTTGAGAGCTTTTCTTCAGTGCTAAGGTGTTGATCAGGGCAGATTATTTTGGCCGCTCGTCTGTGTAGGGAATTGAGTCTCTTTAAATGGACCTCACTACACCCATCCCATACCGATGACGCGTAATCGATATAAGAACGTATGTGAGCGTTATAAAATAGTTTACGGGTATCTGAATCAGTATAATATTTCAGTTTTGATAACATAAAGAGATTTTTGGCTACTATTTTGCATAAGGCGTCTGTATGAGCTTGCCATTTTAGCTGACTGTCGATTTTAATCCCCAGTACTCGATGTTCATTTACCTGTTCTACCTGACTACCTTTAAGTGAAAGGTTAAGTAATAGAGGCATTATCTGCTGTTTTTGGCGCGTGGCGACTACCATCGATTTCGTTTTGGCTGGATGAACAACCATAGAATTGTTTATACACCAAGCTGATACTTCATGAAGACTTTGTTGTAGGTTGTCGGAAATTACCTGTATATCTTTACTAGTAGTAAGAGAGAGAGAGAGAGAGAGCGAGAGAGAGAGAGAGAGAGAGAGAGAGAGAGAGAGAGAGAGAGAGAGAGAGAGAGAGGAGAGAGAGAGAGAGAGAGAGAGAGAGAGAGAGAGAGAGAGAATGAAAATGACAAGAGAGAGAGAGAGAGAGAGAGAGAGAGAGAGAGAGAGAGAGAGAGAGAGAGAGAGAGAGAGAGAGAGAGAGAGAGAGAGAGAGAGAGAGAGAGAGAGAGAGAGAGAGAGAGAGAGAGAGAGAGAGAGAAAGCCAATGACAATGAATCTTTAATTTCCAAGGATAAAAATCATTTAGGTCTGAAGATTGACCTTTCTTCCATCTAGAGAGAGAGAGAGAGAGAGAGAGAGAGAGAGAGAGAGAGAGAGAGAGAGAGAGAGAGAGAGAGAGAGAGAGAGAGGAGTGCTTCGTCGATCTTCGCCATTGATCGCATAATCAGCGAGATACGATCAAGAGGTGTCTCAACGAAAAATACCGATAATTCTCGCGTGATGTCTGCACTTTCGCGCCTCTCACGTGGGAGAGCGCAGATGTTTCAACACTTAACGCCAGTCAGTGCGATGTCAGCGAAATGTCAATGGGAAGACAGACACAAACCCTTAACTGCCGAGAAAAATTGAACACCACCCAACTGCAAGAGGTATAGATCCTCATGAGCCCCCGCAGTCGCGGGGGCTCATGAGGATCTACGCCTCTTGCTGACACCACTTTGATTCCACGTTCCTGGGTCATCTAGGGTGTTTTGGTGTTGAATTAACAAAGATTGCAGAAAAAACAATCTGCGTCAGCTGGCACTGAGCGGGTTAACCTCTTAACTGCGAGTGGACGCAGGGTGAGTCTCTGAGCTTTTTCATTATTCAGTACCAAAGAACCCCGTCTGCCCGCAAGGCCGAGCCGCATGGACAGAACGTAGTGTCAGCAAGCCGGGGTCTCATGAAAATCTGTCTCTTGCAGATGGGTGGTGTTTGCTTTCAAGTCTCGGCGGCGAAGGTGTTAAACCCATGTAACTTCCTCCGCTTTAGGAACATGATGCATAAGACTGACTACTGCAAGTGAAATACTATACAGCCCTAAGAAGGCAAAAGACAAAGTCCATTTTTTTTGTGTGAAAAGGGAGATTTTCATGATAATGCAATGAAAATCACGCTTTTCACAAAAATGGACTTCCCGTCTTTTGCCTCCTTAGGGAAGAATATATAGATATGTGGCCATGTTTGTCCTGCATCACACCGACGAACTACGGCCTACATCCTGGAGACGGAGCTGAGGACACGCCATAATCTCGGGAACGCAGAAGTAGGAGAAATTTAAAAAGACGCATGCAGGGGCACATGATAATCTGTGCTTCGTGCACAGGAACTTTTTTTTTTTTTCAACAAGGGGAACACATTTTTCTGGCCTGTGTTCTTTTCAGAAAGAAGCACAAGTAAACATGAATCTACTTCTGTGACTCAGACTGACGCAAATCAAAGCAGCGAAAATGTCGCGTCTTATCTATGAAGAGACTCCATTAAAATTCCAACTTACTGCCACTATATATTTCAAACAAGACTGAACATTTTTTTAATTTAAAAAATTTAAAATCCACCGACTAGACACGCTAATGCAGTTTGCCGCTTGCTAGAAGTAGAGCTCACAATTAAAGCTGTCTGGAGACTTAAATTATTTTTTGTCCGGCTAAATAATATCTGTGAGCGGTAGAGTCTTTGTTTCCATGACGAGAGTAGTATAAAAGATACCATAAATAATTTAATTTTCACTCTGTGTGGAATCAAATTCCATGCTTGTATATAATTGTGTGCTCAAGCGCGGTCAATAGAACAGTAGATGCAGAAAGTTTTTTGTTGTTGTTGTAACAATGGAGAAACAGTGGGACACTGAATAACGTAACGTAAACACACTTAACCCATTCAGCCCTGACGCACTACAGCCGGAGATGGGTCGACCATGATAATTCAAGGATAGTGCCAGATTAGCATGGCGCCTGTCAGCGCCAAGCTAATCTGGCACTACCCTTGTATTATCATGGTCGACCCATCTCCTGCAACAGGTGCATAGTCGGCAACAGGTGCATAGTCGTTAGATGATGCCTCCAAAATTTGGGAAATACGTGCTTCGGGCTGAATGAGTTAACCTGCTCACTGCCGAGACAATTGAGCACGACCCAATTGCGGGGGCAGTCATGAGGATCTATACCTCTTGCTGAAATTATTTTGGATGCACGGGGATCTTTTGCGATGAACATTAACACATTCTCCCCCAGGACCGAAATCCCCAAATTTTGAAGTTGCCCTCTGAAGGACGGTATTACAATTCTAGAGACAGATCGAGCATGGTAGTTCAAGGGTGGTGCCAGAATAGCTTGGCGCCTATGGGCGCCAAGCTATTCTGGCACCACTCTTGAACTATCATGCTCGATCCATGTCGTGGTGTGGTGTGTCGGGGCTGAGTGAGTTAATTAACACAGATTTCAGAAACCCAGTCTGCGTCCACTGGCAGAGAAGTGTAAAAACATTTTACTCTGCGACCGTGTTTATCACTTCAGCAGGTGACCAGACCTTTTTCGTCCGACTACAGCACCTCAGCAAAATTCTCAATTCAGCACCATTATAACTTCAGCTGATAGATTGACCGTCATTGCTCAAGGGCAGTGGTTGATTAAGGAAACCAGAAGAGGTGACTGTCAGCGCTTATAAGACAGGACGTATCAAGCGGGTAGGAAGAAAACACTGATAATCTGTAATGGAGAGAATTGAGAGAAGTAAAGAGAAGTAAATCAGTCTTGAAGTTGAAGTGTCAAGGGTCGTGCCAGATTAGCTCAGTGGCACTATCCTTGAATTCAAATTCAAATACTTTATTGTGTCAGTCTAACCGACAAATTTTCTTTCGTTGGGATCACATGCGCGCGCACGGTTTTAGCCACATTATAACAATGGTGAAAAACAACAAAAAAAAAAAACAAAACCACATGACCACAGTGTACATTGTTAGTGGTATAGGAGTGAGTCTGTCACATTACTGACCAATGATAATAAAACTAGTTGTTCCTGAAAAAATAAAATAAATAAATGAAAAGAGGGGTAGGGGTGGGGTTGGGGTCCAGGGGCGGATCTGGGTTGGGGGGAGTAGGTGGTTGCGACCCCCGCCCCCCCCCCCACTCCCCCGGAAAAAAATTCTTTAAAATGCTACAACAAACTCCCATTTTTCGAGACTGGAATATCCCCACTCCCCTGCTCTTCGATGATTCGGCGGGTGGTGTAGGATGACTCGCCCATCTCTCCTTCCCTTCCTGCTTGTTTTTTTTGTGTGTGTGTGTGTGTGTGTGTGTGTGTGTGTGTTTTTGTTTTGTTTTGTTTTTTTTGTGTGTGTTTTTTTTTTGCCACCGGAAGCAATGTCTAGCGTCGGGAGGCCTTGAGTTGAAGGTCCCAAGCAAAAAGTTGGAAACCCTCCCCTTCCCCTTCCCCCTTTCTTGAGGTAACTGATCTGCCCATGGGGGTCGCTAAGTAAGTGACTGGTAGCACCAAGCTAATCTGGCACTATCTTGAGGTTTACAAGCTGAGATTCGATCTTCAATGTTATTGTCATGTCTGCAGCTACTGCCAGTGGGCGTGTGCGTGCTGGAAGCTCGACAAAAAAGTGTCTAATGTCAGTACACGACCACATTCCCTGGAGAGAAAAAAAGCTAAACACGATCTGACTGCAAGAGGCATAGATCCTCATGAGCCCCGGCAACTGCAGGGGCTCATGAGGATCTTTACCTCTTGCTGAAACCACTTTGCATCCGTGTCCCTTTGACAGCTCGGGGGTCTATCGGATTCACCATGATTTCAAAACTACTAGTCTCCGTCCAGTGGGAGTGAAGGCGTTAATACCAGGCTCTCAGCTAATCGGTATATAACTACTACCCGTGAGCAATCTCACGAGTTTATATCAGCATCACCATCACTTCTGCTGCTAACCAGACTTGTACAGTGACGCGCGAGATCCGTCCGCCAACGCTTTTTATCACCACCACAACACTGAACAAAAAAATGTTATAGCAATTAACTTGATTCTGCAAATGGATAAGCTTGGTGGACGGTGGCGTCCATTTGCAGCGTTGATGGCTTGTTTGCTGTTTCCATAACGATGACATTATCAAAGAGCACAGCGATACTTCACCACCGTACCCAAAGAGTCACTGGCCCCCACCGTGGGAACGCAGGTGTTGGACTAGAACGAAAATACATCTTTTACGGCGCGTGGTGCTGATTCGCGTGATCGGATTCGCGTGATCGGATTCGCGTGATCTTTTGTGGTTGTGTACGACTCCGCGCCCGGCGTTTTTAACCCGGGGCGATGCGAACGATAACCGGCATCTGCGAGAAACATAAATCCTCATGAGCCCCCGCTGTCGCGGGGGGTCATGAGGATTTATGTCTCTCGTTTGTCGTATATGTTCTCTCTACCTATTTTGGGGGTCCAATTTAACCTGTGTTTTTAATGCGAATGTCTTCCAGTGTGTAGTCGTTACAGATGCGAAATTCGTGATCGCTGGCTGCGTAGGGGTTAAAGCATTCGTGATATGCTGCATTCGGAAACCCGGATTTATGCTGCGTATCCGGATGCGGCCCGTCTCGAATGAGTTAACGCGTTATATCTCGTTAACACACTGAGCCCGAATGTGGAAATTCGTATGTAAAAAATCGGACTTTTGTCTGAAGATTAAATACATCATGTCAGTTGAGGCGACAGAGGGAACATGATCTAATAAGTATAATAAATGAAAACAAACAAAAACCAAACAAGCATACAAAGAAAGAAAGAGAGAGAGAGAGAGAGAGAGAGAGAGAGAGAGAGAGAGAGAGAGAGAGAGAGAGAGACAGAGAGAGAGACAGACAGACAGAGAGACAGAGAGACAGAGAGAGACAAAGAGAGACAGAGAAAGAAGGAAATAAACAAATAAACAGACAAACAACAAAACAAAGCAAAGTGAGCAAACAAACAGACAAACAAACAAACAAACATACAAAGAAAGAAACAAAGAAAGAAACAAAGAAAGAAGGAAACAAAGAAACAGAAAAACAAACAAACAAACAACAAAGCAAACTTTAAAATAAATGCAAAGCAAAGCAAGCAAGCAAGGAAGAAACACATCAACAACATCAACAACTACAACAACAACAAAAACAACAAACCAAGCATCCAAGCAACCAAGCAAGCAACCAACCAACCAACCAAACGTTTTCAGCTGTCCGAAAATCTGTTTAGCAGTGTTTTTAACATGAGAGAAAATCAAATTACACAGACACAGACAACGTTCACAGCGTGAAGTGCTGGCGTGTCCATTGAAGTGTTGTCCACTGTACATAATATGTCGTGTTGCACCGGGCATTACCAACGGCATAATTGTCACCCAGAACACTATTCGGGCACCTCCCACACGGCATAATTGTCACCCAGAACACTATACGGGCAATTCCCACACGCACATTTAACCCCTTCGCTGCCGAAAAAAAGTGCGAATGCAAGAGGCATAGATCCTCATAAGCCCTCGCGGCTGCGGGGGCTCATGAGGATCTATGCCTCTTGCAGTGACCAATTTGTAGCCTTGTTTCTTAAGATGGTTGTGGCTTTTGGTCGGGGATAATGCCCAGGACAATTGCCACATACGGACATTTGCCATCGAATATTGATCCCCAGCAGACAATGCTTACATACTACCGCCCACCCACTCAAATAATTAGCACGAACTACATCGTTAAAGTGTCTTTAGTGGTGTTATGTTCGGAAAAGTATTGTTGGAATTCGCACATCATACGAGTTCCTGTACATAGTGTATAAAACCGTGACTTATTCAAGACGAACTGCATCCGGATACTCGGCTGAAGCCGCGTATCCGAATGCAGTTCGTCTTGAATACGTTAAAGAAAAAAAAAACCAAGGCTGGAATTGTTTTGGATAATGCAACAGACAGCAAGTCCATTTTTTTGTGAAAAGCGAGGATTTTCATGGACAATGACAATCTGGCTTTTCACAATAATGGACTTATTCTCTTTTGCCTTTAAAGTGAAAAATTATGGTAAATATTTATATAAAAAAATTCGTTGTCTTCTATTATTACATTGACAGAAGTGAAAATTGGTTCATTTGTGAAAAAATTACTAACCAAATGAATAAGATGTTATCATGCAATTAACCAACACAAAACACAGTGGCTTCATTTTGGTTTCTGTTGATGTCGTTGTTGATGTTATCGTTGATGTTGTTGTTGTTGATGATGATGATGATAATAATGATTATTATCATCATCATCATCATCAACATCATCATCACCATCATCATCAGCAGCAGCAACAGCAGCAGCAGCAATAGTAGTAGTAGTAGTAGTAGTGGTGATATAATAGTCGTAGTAGTAGTAGCAGCAGCAGCAGTAGTAGTAGTAGTGGTAGCAATAGTAGTTGTAGCAGTGGTAGTAGTAGTGGAATAGTAGTCGTAAATGCAGTAGTAACAGTAGTAGTAGTAATAGTGGAATATTAGTCGGAGTAGCAGTAGTAGCAGTAGTAGTAGTAATGGTGTAGTAGTCGTAGTAGTCGTAGTAGTAGTAGTAGCAGTGGGATAGTAGTCGTAGTAGCAGTAGTAGTAGTAGTAGTAGTAATGGTGTAGTAGTCGTAGTAGTAGTAGTAGTGGAATAGTAGTCGTAGTAGCAGTAGTAGTAGTGGGATATTAGTCGTAGTAACAGTAGTAGCAGTAGTAGTAGTAGCAGCAGCAGTAGTAGTAGCAGTAGCAGTAGCAGTAGTAGTAGTAGTAGTAGTAGTAGTAGTGGAATTATAGTCGTAGTGGCAGTAGTAGCAGTAGTGGAATATTAGTCGTAGTAGCAGTAGTAATAGTAATGGTGTAGTAGTCGTAGTAGTAGTAGCAGCAGCAGTAGTAGTAGTGGTAGCAGTAGTAGTAGTAGTTGAATAGTAGTCGTAGTAGCAGTAGTAGTAGTAGTAGTAGTAGTGGAATATTAGTCGTAGTAACAGTAGTAGCAGTAGTAGTAGTAATGGAATAGTAGTCGTAATAGCAGTAGTAGTAGCACTAGTAGTAGTGGAATAGTAGTTGTAGTAGCAGTAGTAGTAGTAGTGGAATAGTAGTCGTAGTAGCAATAGTAGTAGTAGTGGAATAGTAGTCGTAGTAGCAGTAGTAGTAGTAGTAGTGGAATATTAGTCGCAATAGCAGTAGTAGTAGTAGTAGTAGTAGTAATGGTGTAGTAGTCGTAGTAGTAGTAATAATAGTAGTTATATGCGTACAAGAAAACCACGATACGCTGCACTCAACCCCACAACTTCAGTCCTCCCAACAAATTGACCGAACTTGCTCTACACGTTTTTAGTGTTGAGGGACTTGATTTCATTCGTCCCATAACTGTGCACAATGGCCAGTAATGGGCTGTTCCCAAAGGATCTGTTTCGGGCCGATACTGTCGTAATTTTTCAGTCAGTCTGAAATCTCCCTCATCCTGAGGATGAGTGTGGTGACCGTCTCTACCAGCAAGATGCATAAATTCTCATGAGCCCCTGCATTGCAGGGGCTCATGAGAATCTATGCCTCTTGCGGATGCCAGCTATAGGACTGATGTATATGATGGCATTACAAAAGCATCAACAAACATAGAACGCGCTTATGGCTTGGATTCCTTACAGCATTGACGTGGACAAAAGAGTGTGCTTAACAGATGGAGTCACATTTTCCACGGTCTATCTATTAAAGGCACATACATTTTTTTTTCTCTCAATATTTCGCACTTTCTGCGCCAACTGCAACGGGGCCCGGGCAAAACTGACAGGCTTAATTGCTATATATGGCACGTCTGTTTAACCCTTTGTGTGTCGGTACCGGTTTTAGTCGCGATGATTCCTATAAGAATCATCGCGACTAAAACCGCCACTGAACACGCACAGGTTTTTGTTAAGTCGCGGCAAATCAAAGCAGCACATTTGGAGTGCGCGTGCACTGATCAGTGTTTACTGAGGTCGTATTCCATAGACAATAGCTGTCCTTGTCCACCAACACTTGCCATTAGGGTCGGCCATTATCACTCCGGTGCCGTGGGTGTTAAATCCGACAAAACCAACCTGGTTTTTGTCTACCTTATTGAAAATACGGTAGACTTACAGAAGGGGCTGGTCGGAGCACGTTCCGCAGCATGCATCCTCTTCCAGGGCTGACTGGTTTTTTTTTTCACACGGCCTCTGCCAGGGCTGACTGTTTGATGGGAGTATATACTGGATCCAAAACTTACAGAAATGAATTAATTCTTATTCAGAAATTGAAGAGGTACTGACAACGCTGGATTACAAACTCAACCAATGTCTATTTCAAAGCTAGCTATCCGAAAGCGGCTCCGGGCTCATGAGGATCTATGCCTCTTGGAGATGTTTAGATTGTTGTCTATGCTTATGGGACAAACTGGTAATCCGGCCGTCGTGATTACGCTCTCGCTCGTTGTTGGTAGTCGTTCTTAGCAAAGGAAACCTCACTAATAACACGATGAAACTCTGAGCTGTAGAAGTGAAAATACTTTCACTTTCTGACTAAATCCAGACCAAACAGGCGGCTGAGTGAAAAACGTGTACTATACAATTCCATACCAAAAAGGTGACTGCCAAGCGTGTAAACAATACGAAGACAATGTCAAGAAAGAAAAAAAAAACACGCTTCGAAAGGACAAGTACAACGCTTGTCTTTTCTAAGCGTGATTCTTTCTTTGTTTAGCATTCTAACAACGATATCACTTTCATTACTTAATGCGGCAAACGGACGCTCCAAACCTTACAGTGTTCTCGCCGTTCCAGCCCGATAAGTCTGTCAAATAAAAAATCCCACGCAGATTCTCACTGCTAATGTCAGCTGTATCGGGTCGGGTCGGGTCCAGATGCGGCGTAGAATGTCAACAGGTCGATGGGTGGCCATGGTCGGCGCACAGCCGTGGGCGGTCAGCTTTAATTAGACCTACCTCGGTCCGAGGACCAGTTGCTCATAGATTTACGTCACGGTCCAACTAGAATGTCACAATCGTCTGCAATGTCTGCGTATAAATCGAAAAAAAAGAAGTACCATTTGGCTGTCGGTAGCGCTTTTTGTCGCGATGATTCCTACAGGAATCATCGCGACAAAACGCGCTACCGACAGCTAATGGGTCTAAAGCATTGCCAGGCTCACCAAGCTCTACCTACAGGCATTAGCCGTGAGCTATCATGGTCGATCTGTCTCCCTAAGCGGACCCTAGGAGTGAAAATAGTCAACGAACACTGCGCAAACAACTATATATTTAACAATCACGAACATACGTGACAGTCATCATGCAACATTTCTGTTCTGCCCCTCATCCAGCCCCTTTCCACGTACAAGAGACATAGAGTCTTATGAGCCCCTGCAGTCGCAGGGCCCCATGAAAATCTATGCCTCTTGTCCATGGCGATCGGCTCCACGTGGTCGGCTCTCTCTTTCCGCAACAACCGGCAGCCAAAGGACTAGCAGACAATTTCATAATGGCCAACCCGGAGCGAATATCTTCACACATTAACTCATTCAGCCCGGCGCACGTATTTCACAAATTTTGGAGGCGTCATCTAATGACTATGCACCTGTTGCAGGAGCTGGATCGACCATGATTATTCAAGGGCAGTGCCAGACAGGCGCCAAGCTAATCTGGCACTACCCTTGAATTATCATGGTCGACCCGCCATCTCCTGCTGTAGTGCGTCAGGGCTGAAAGGGTTAATCGCTAGATTGCCGGCAATCGACTAAATGTAATGGGAAAGGGGAGGGACTAATTAGACAAGTGGCTGCCAGGCGTACCCCCTCCTCGTTTCTCCTATTGCAATCCCCCAGTACACAAATGGGGAAAATCTCTCTCTGCTTCTTTTCACCGGACTTCAAACTAACATTGTGTATACACACGCAAGAAACCCATATATTTCCTTGATCATCATGATTTGAAGAGTGGACACACAACCTTATTCTCGATTATTAACTCATACCAGGCATGGCGCACACGACAATTTGAAAAAAAAAAGTTGTTTTTTTTTCCTTTTATTTTCGGAGAAGTAGTTACGGCAGAAATAGAATATTCAAGAAAACAAGCTTTTTTTTGCATCATTAACTTTTTTAACACCAAGATACCGTGCAGAAAATAAATTACGCCACAGGTGCTTATTTTTAACCCCTTCGCTGTCAGTGATCACGAATTCCGCGTTTGAAACCACTGCACACTGACCGACATATCGCGTGAAGAACACAGTGTACCTGGGCCAAAAATAGGCACGAAGAACACAGGACTAACAAGATACATAAATGCAGCGGGGTACCGTTCGCCTTGCCCCGGCTTTTAAGGGGTTAATACTCTGTTGTGGTCAAATTACTGGCCTGATTTGAACAAAATCTTTCTGCTGGCCGATTATCTTGTGTTAAAAATTCAAAATATGCCTACGTTGCGTCCCTTTTAAATTCGTGAGTCTCCCTCAACCCATTTACTGCCGAAAAAAATGCGAACACAACTCAACTGCAAGAGGCAAAGAACCTGCGGGGGCTCATAAGTTTTTTTCCTCTTGATCACGCTAGCAATATCCGTGTTCCGCGGATCGATGGAACTTACTTTGAATTTTGCCCTGTTTTCAAAGACACAATTATGCAGTTGATGGCATTAAAGGGGCTTAATGGTCTAAGTGGAGCAGACCCGCCTCTGTCTTCGCAAGTTCGCAAGAGGTATATATATATATATATATATATATATATATATATATATATATATATATATATATATATATATATATATATATATATATAATCTCTTGCGGAGCTCGTACGACCCTGCAAAAGGGCTCTTGAGAATCATCGCCTCTTTTGCAGTTAAAAAAAAAAAAAAAAACTGTGACCAAAACCATGATGGCGGCGATTTATGTCTGGCAGAACCTTGCATTGTGTCTCAGTCGGCCCCTGGGCACAGTAACACGAGAGGAAATCCCACAGCCTACCCAGTGCGCAATCAATAGGCTGGACTGGTCATTTCCAACCCTACGGTCCCCAGACTGATTCGGGTCTGGGCAAACGGTTAGTGTTTCTTTTCGGCCTTATAAATAAATATCTTATGTGTGTCCCGGCCTGCTGGTCTTTGCTGGTCAGTCTTAGGCAGTGCTGGGGTCCGTTGCATGAGAAAGCTTAATCCTGCGCAAGCCGCTATGCAAGGTTATGCAAAGTTAGGCTATGCAAGGTGCTCCGCTAAAGCGGAGCACCTTGCTTAGTGGCTTGCGCAGGACTACGCTCGCCATAGCGGAGCTCCTTGCTTAATGGCTTGCGCAGGACTAAGTTCACTATAGCGGAACACCTTGCTTTGTGGCTTGCGCAGGACTAAGCTCACTCATGCAGCTGACCCCTGGTGCGGCTGGATTTCTACACAACTCACGGGATCGTGTGTCGATCTGTGATTTCTTTTTTAACCTTACTTAAGAAAGAGGGACGTAAAAAAGGTCCACCACTCACAATAAAAATTGCCACGTCAGTATAAAATAGTAATAATTATTCTGAGTGGTGTTATATTGTTATTTAATGTGATACTTAACCCTCTGCGTGTCGGTAGCGGTTTTAGTCGAGATGATTCTTCAGGAATCATCGCGACTAAAACCGCTATCGACACGCGAAGGGTTAAATTAATTGGGTTACAAGTTTACGTGATACGTAGTCAGTATGTGATGAGTAAAGCGATTATATTTGTGTACGTCTCATTTGTACTTTAACTGTAAGGTTGTGTCTATTGATAATCATTTTACCTCTGTCTTTTATGAGATGTGAGCCGTAGCAAGAATGCCCCTTTGGGACAATAAATATCTTGAATCTTTCCCTTCCCTTTTCATTTTTTTTTATTACATTTGTAAATTTAAAGGGACTTGCTCGAAGGAAAAAAAAAGCAAAGAAAAAATTTAATAGGTCGCAATAACTCCTGTATAAACATTCTTGGTATATCTTACGATAATGGACAAAATGGCTAACTTAACTTATTAAGTGTGAATGTGATAAAATGAAAGACTTTTCTGCTCTTTTTCTCTTCTTGCGTAGAAAAGTTCCCCCGTTGCCGGCGGGGGCAGTAGAAGAAAGTCTGTTAGGTGCACCTACCCACGTGAAATGTGAAAAGAAGGCAGAAAAGTCGACGATCTCACAATTCCTGAAAACGCATACTAAAAGGCAAATGGATCAGACACAAACAACACACTGCCTTCATAGACGCACAGTAATATGCTGACGAGCAGACTCAGTGAAGAAATGCGACATTTTGGGAATCATCAGAAACACGAAAGCATTTCGGATGATTCCAAAAATGTCGCATTTCTTTTGCTCGTCAGTATATATCCCTTTCATTTTTAGCACCACCTCAGTCGGTGCAGAATCGATCGACACCGAAAGTTCAAGCGTAATGCCGCTTCGTTAGCATGGTGCCTGTTAACTCATTCAGCCGGCAGAGGGCCGCGGTATTTCCCAAATTTTGTAGGCGTCGTGACTATGCGCCAGTTGCAGGAGATGGATCGACCATGATAAGTCAAGGGCAGTGCCAGATTAGCTTGGCGCCGACAGGCGCCAAGCTAATCTGGCACTACCTTTGAATTATCATGGTCGATCCATCTACTGCTGTAGTGCGTCAGGGCTGAATGGATCAAAGGCGCTAAACTGTTCATTAACTACCCTTGAACAATCTCCGGCAGCTTGCTCATAGTGCCGAATAGAATTAATACTTTCAAGTTCGAGTATCGGTTGAGTGATATAGCTTGAAAGAGAATGAATGGTACGCTGAACACTGTGACTTTTCCCAGACACATCAGTCCTTCAGTGCAAGAGAGTGTCTCAGTCGCTGTCCAGTAATCTCCCTTAACCATCTGCGCGGAGTTGTCCCTATCAGTGTAAATCGGATCAAGAGTAGCGGCACTGTTACATTATTACACAGTCTGACACTTTTAACCCTCTTAGTTCTGACACCCTAGAGTAAGAGATGTATGTATCATGATAATAGTTCAAATGTAGTGAGTTAGCTTAACCCTTTTAGCCCCAACACCATACAGCAGGAGATTGATTGACCATGATAATTCATTCATGGGTAGTGCCAGATAAGCTTGGCGCCTGAAGGCACCAAGCTAATCTGGCACTGCCCTTCAATTATCATGGTCAATCCACCTCCTGCAGCTGATACATAGTCGTTAAGTAACACTTCCAAAATTTGGGAAATGCACCCGTTGGACTAAAAGGGGTTAACCTTAGGAATGAAAACAAGATGGGATGAACCATAACCCACAAAGTCCCTTCTATTATGAGAGCTGTTCTTGCTGTCAATGGTCTCTACCTTTTGTCTTTGACCTGATTCTGATGTTGAATTATCTCCTATTGAAAAAGACTCGCATATCTGTCAAATGCGTCAGTGAGTTATATAAGGGGCGCAGGACATACGCGTCGTTGATTTGTCAAACGTCTTTTGTCATGGCTATGTAAGTTTTAGTTTTTACGTAATTTTATAGTTTAAGTGATATGAGTCTCACTTTCGCTTCATATGCCGGCTTGAGAAAATGGTGACAAAACTAGAACTTCACCGTACAATTTCAGTCTTACTTTAATTTGTGTGAAAGCAGGTTGACTTTACCTAGCTACATGATATACTAAGTACACGGGTCACCTGCATGCTCTTCTGAAAACGCGTCGAAGTGTGTGTGTGTGTGTGTGTGTGTGTGTGTCTGTTAGTGCGTGCGCGCGCGCGCGCTCCAAATATCCCCAAGAGGCATAGATCCTCATGAGGATCTATTCCTCCTGGAGATGCGCGCATGTTTGTGTGTGTGTGTGTGTGTGTGTGTGTGTGTGTGTGTGTGTGTGTGTGTGTGTGTGTGTGTGTGTGTGTGTGTGTGAGAGAGAGAGAGAGAGAGAGAGAGAGAGAGAGAGAGAGAGAGAGAGAGAGAGAGAGAGAGAGAGAGCCGCGCGCGGGAGATAGAATGACGTCATATTTAGAGTATTATGTCAGTGTCTGCGTGGTGACGGAGTTGCTTCTTTAACGTCACCGCCACTGTCTGACTTTCTCTACAAGTAAAGGTTTTTAGTGTTTTAATTCTTTTCTGAAAAGAATTAATTTTTACTAAAGAAGTTGAAAGGATACAAAGCTGGCTAACGAATTCATCCAATGTCTTTCTTCAAACTAGTTATATGCAAAAGTTCAAGTAAATATGAAAAACATTACGGCCTCTAATCTTGGTCAACCGACTTCCTATAAACGGTTGTTTATGTCTTCAATGAGACATTCAATTACAATATGCGTGGAGGCTCTCTTAGCCACCTACTTAAGAAAGTATTTCGTCAAGTTTGAAGCTTGTGTGTACAGAAATGTCGGAGATTTTCTTGTTTACATACATACGCACACACATACATACGCACATACGGCCCTTTGTGCCAAATGTACGTTCAGCAGCGAGGTTAGCGTAACTAGAAATGACGTAATTTTTATATTGTTACTTCAATTGTTAGAGGTTTAGCCTGCCCGCCTTTGACATCATGGATTTCGCCAAGTTTCAAGCTTGTGTGTACAGAAATGTCCGAGATTTTCTTGTTTACATACATACGCACATACGGCACTTTGTGCCAAATGTACGTTCAGCAGCGAAGTTAGCGTAACTAGACTTGTTACTTCAATTGTTAGAGGTTTAACCTGCCCGCCTTAGACATCATAGACATTCTATTAAATTCGCCCCACCGCGACCCGTCCTCAAAAGTCCCTTCTATAAATAGAAGAGACTTAAAAAGGAAAAGATTTACATCTGAGAATCCTGGTTTTGTGTTTGACAATATACTGGAAAAGTGCACATGGACCCTCTTTTGGCTATAGCTTAGTCGGGTTTTCAGTTTCAGCAGAACTTGAGTATACGCAAAACGTTCATACCCAGTAATACCTAGTTTGTGTTTATTCAAACATTTCATCATCGTCATCATCATCATCATCATCATCATCATCAGCAGCAGCAGCAGCAGCAGCAGTATTTGTTTGCTGGTCTGTAGTAATTTTGAACCTTACGGCATCAGGCCGTACGGTCCAAAATCACAGACCAGCATACAATTGTGTAATCTACCCAGGAATTCCGCACCTGCCACAGATTCTGGTCTGCATCACTGACGAATAATTTGTTTCGTTTCTTCTCCAGGTCATGTTTACGCAGAACCTGGCACGCGTGCGGTATAAACGATATACAACCCTCGCCCAACCAATCAGCAGGCGCGGTCCAGTCTGTCAGCGAACCACGTGGCTCGTAACAATTACAAGAGGAGCTGTAAACTAACCAACGTATACAATCTATACACTGGGCAGTTTGCCACGTTATTTATGCAGACTTCAGACGAGAACCTGAGCAGGCTACGTACTGATAAAGCAAACTAGTCTATGAGGAAAACAAAATCATATCATCCCAATGCCAAACAAACCAAGTCCTACTGAATGCGACGGTAAAATGAATAACATTTTACTGCTTTGTTTGCAAATTTTAATAAATGTATTCTGGTCTCTTTTGGACGTTTCGGCTCTAGGCGTTGGGCATAGATTAAAATCAGACAACACACCCATGGTCTAAAGCGGTTTCAAGTCAATTTCTCATTTGTGGGATTATTACATTATATGAATCTTGAATCTTGAATTGTGGGCAAAGTATTATGAAGTTAAATATGTACCGTTTTAATTGTGCCTGGGCTCCAACAGCACAAAGAGTCAACCCAGTGCACACTGAAAGGCTATAGGGCCGAAGTAGGCCGCAGTGGGCCCTCGCACTTTGTGGATAGTGGAATAAAAATGCCAAGGGAAAAATCAGTGTAAAGGCCCCGGAAATGGACCGACCCGAAAGTTCCAAGGCGTGATTAACCCTTTCCATCCTGATACAGTATTGCCTGAAATAAATTTGACTATGATAGTTCAAGGGTGGTGCCAGAATAGCTTGGTACCTGAGGCGCCATGCTATTTTGGCACCACCCTTGTATTAAAATGGTTGAACTATCTTGCCAATCTGTAATGTAACCTTCATAGGACAATAAGCAGTTAAAAAAAATATTAGCATCAAGACGTAATGTGTTAGTTCATGTACAGTCTTGACTCGTCCCCACGTGCCATGCCAGTAACAGGCACTAACCTAAATCTTTCCTCGTCCGTCCGTCTGTTAATGTTGGCGCTGAAACTGAAAGAGAATGCCGAAACACCATTTCTACGGCCATTATTGTGTTCATCGCAGGATACATGTATAGTATTTATACGATACAAGAGGTGAACTAAGAACGCAGCTTCATATTTATACGAGTGAAAACACATGAATGAGAGTGGGTGGGAAAAATCACCACATCTACAACGTAAAGTTTATGTCCCACATCAGCGCCGGAAAGAAGCTTGGCGTCGTTCAGTTCTGATTTCTAGTTCAAAGCAAGTTTCACTTAACGAAGGGCGGAGGAGGCTGGCCTAGAAGCCGCAGCAGAACTTTCGCTGGAACTTTCCGGTGAAAATAAAAACAAAAAACCCTTCACATTTGTTTCCCATTTAAAAGCCATCTACCCCAGCAGCAAAACGTCTGGGGGCCCATGACGTCCGTAGAGGGCGCACACAGCCGTGCGCGGGCCCACTGTGGGCCCGCGGACCTTTGCTTAGTGGGTAGCGGTTACGACCTGCTCACGGATCAATGTTCCCCCCAAAGCCTGCGTCAACGGAGGCATTTGGTGCGAACTAAATGTGATTAAATTGTCATGAAAGCACCCCCCCCCCCCTCCCATTCCGACTTACCCCAGCCACCAATACCGTTAACACCTTCACTGCCAGTGGACGCAAACTGTGTTTCTGAAATAGTTAATTTGATGCCAGCCCTGCGAGGAACGCCACAGTAGAAGAGTAGTGCTAGCAAGAGGCACTCATCCTCACTGATGATGCGTTGAGTGATGTCGGCGTAGTCCCGACACTGAAGGGGTTAACACACCCCCTTCCGGTGCAGACGGGCAGCTCCCGGTGCTAAATATTTACAGTGTGTGCGGTGTGTGTGGGTGGGGGGGGGGGGGGGGGGGAGGGGGGGGAGGAGGGACTGCATGTACCAGGAGGTTAAGGAAATATTTTCAATTGTGAAAGTGCATGAGACAAAACAAATAAGAACATTTGGACATTTAAAACGAAATTCATCACGTGTGCGGATTTAATTCCTTCATTCACCAAGGGAAAATTGCGCACTCCATCCCGGCCGACTGCAAGAAGCAAAGAACCTCATGAGCCCCCGCAGATGCGGGGGCTCATGAGGTTCTTTGCCTCTTGCCGACCCTATTCTCTCAGTGTTCCTCAAATCGATGAGATTATTCCGTGTTGAATTTGTCCTGCTTTCAAAGACATAATTTTGTGTCCACCGTCAGCGAAGGGGTTGATTTTAATAGAATAATGCTGTGCTCTATCCTGTTTTCTGTAGACGCTTTTCAGTAAATCAACAAAAACGGCACATTCAATAATATCCTCGTGAGTGTGTACTGGCTGAAGCAGAATGTCACTGATCCGTGAAAGATTGCAGCGGGACGGAATGATGGCCCGATCGCAGAACGACCAACTGAGGCGGCAACAGTCAACTCAACATATGAACACATTCAGCCTTCAGTCAAAACAACAAACACTGACAACGGAAGATGGAGTCAACAATGAAAACCAAAGCTGAAGAGTGCAGTGCCGGATTAGCTCGGCGCGTGGAGGAAGACTGACTGCCCACGCGGCTCTAATACTGGATTTGCTGAGGTCCTGCGTCCTGTTGGGCATGAAAGCCGAACTCTCCGACAGAAAAGCTGTTAAAAATTACAATTACTATTCCCGGTTTCACTTTAGAGAACATAATGCACAGCATCCGACAGCAAAAGGCGCAGATACTCATGAGCCCCTACAAAAGGCAAAGATCCTCATGAGGCCCCGCAGATGCGGGGGCTCATGAGGATTTGTGCCTCTTGCCGGTCGACCTAATTGCGGTATATTCATGTTCCTTGGACAGACGGAGTGTTTGGTAGTGAGATGTACAACGATTTTAGATACACGAATT